>PNEQ01044189.1:0-40716 GCA_003012365.1 Medauroidea extradentata
TTATTACCAAAAAGAACAAATTGAGTTTTATTTATATTTAGATTTAGACAGTTTATTCTGAACCAATTATTCATATTCAGAAGTTGTTGTACTGTAGTGTTTTGAAGTTCCAAAAGAGTTTTTGCAGATACTACAAGGTTTGTGTCATCAGCAAATGATATCAAATTCCCATTAGTTATTTGCATTGGGAGATCATTTACATATATCAAAAACAACAGGGGCCCTAGTACACTTCCCTGAGGTACACCATTCGTTATAAAACCCCAATCTGAATAAATTTCATTATTACTGTATTTTATTAAAACTTTTTGCTGCCGTAATTGCAGGTAAGAGGAGAACAATTTTAGTTCCTTACCTCTTATACCATAATGATCAAGTTTCATCAATAGTATTTCATGATTCACAGAATCGAACGCTTTGGAAAAATCACAAAACACGCCATATGCATGAAGACCAGAGTCTAGGTGATTAAGAATTTTTTAAATAAATTGATACATGGCCAAAGTTGTTGATTTCCCTCTTTGAAATCCAAACTGTTCCGGGCATCAAATATTATTCTTATTGAGGAACTCGATTAAACTTATATACATTATTTTCTCTTGTATTTTCGAAAATATAGGGAGGAGGCTTATAGGTCTATAATTATCTGCTTTTGATTTGTCTCCCTTTTTATGTATGGGTATTAATTTGGTGATTTTCATCCTGTCGGGAAATATGCCTTCATTTATTGAACAATTTATTATGTGTGTTAGTGGTTTTATTATTTGTTTAACACACTTTTTGATTAGAAAAGCTGATAGGTTAAAAAAATCTGTTGATTTTTTGTTACTGAGTGAGGAGATAGTTTTTTCTACCTCTTTGGTCGTAACAGGATACATAATATAGTTTTCCTGATTTTTTTTAACTTTATTTAGAAGCTTTTCAATAATTTCCATATGCGGAACGTTCCGCAAACGTAGCTTCGGAATTTTTTTTGTAACATTCTTTTTGTAGGAATAAAAATCTACTTTTCAAAAATAAACAAAAAAAAAACGGAATATTATTTTTAATAAGACACACATGCTAAGTTTGTATTTTAACGCTTACACATGAATAGACACGCCTACAACTATATTATTTTAACAATTTAGTATTCAGTAAATGGACGAGGTTAGGCCTAACCTTGTTCGTTCTAAATAAACCAGTTATAATGAAAGAAACGTGTTTACTATAATACATACAGAAATTGGAAAAGATAATACAAAGAGGTAATACAGAATTAGTTTGGAGAACACTGTTTATAATATGAATACAATTAGTTTGGCAAAAGTTGCGATGTGTGAAAATGACAACACTCGTACAGTGCCCGCACGCTAGGAAAGGTTCTGGAGACGCGCAGCGGAGAAGTATCCCCCTCCTTCTGCAACTAACAGGCGAGACGGTGCGCTTCTGCTGATTGGTTATAGTCGCAAAGACCGCACCCACATTCCACAGCCCACATCCACTACTGACCTGAGTGATAACATTAGCCAAAGAGTAAGTGCCTGTTGGGTGCGCGCTGAGAACAGTCACAAATAACTTGTGTATAATACGCTACACGTTCGCTTGGGTCGCGATAGTTAACGTGCATGGTGTTGAGTTGTAACGTGTTATTATGCCTCCGATACATTCGAAGCTTAAACGAAAGGTTTTGCATAGCCAAACGCGCCAAGTTATTGCTAATGTGATTGCGTTTATGAACAAAGAAAAACGAGCTAAGAGACCTATAATTCAACTTACCGAAACACGAAAACGCGTTGCCGCCGCTACGGGGGTTTCTGAAAATACGATTTCTCAAATCCACAAAGAAATGCAGCGTATCGAAAACGGCGCAAGTACAAGTTTCGCAACACCAAATAAACACAGGACTCGCCCAAAGCAAGTGGTGGGACTGGACGACTTCGATAAGAGCGTTGTGCGCCCGACAATCCATAATTATTATATCCAGAAGAAAATGTCTCCCACAATCCCAACGCTAATACAAGAATTACGCGTGTCGATTGGATTTAAAGGAGGAGCAACAAGCCTACGAAAAATTGTTCGGGAATTGGGTTTTAGGTGGAAGAAAACCAGAACAAATCGTGTTATCCTTACTGAAAAACAAGAAGTTAGACACAAGCGCATTGCATATCTAGACGCAATAAAAGAAGCAAGAAAGCAAGGCAGACCTATATTGTACATGGACGAGACATACATACTCAGTTCGCATACCACAGAGAAAACGTGGACTGACGATAGCAATGCGGGTATAATGAAACCAGTATCGAAAGGCGAGCGATTAATAATCGTGCATGTAGGCAGTGAAACTGGATTTATTAAGGACGCGTTACTAATGTGGCGTTCGAAGCAAGCGACTGGCGATTATCACAATGAAATGAATGCCGATAAGTATGAAAAATGGTTGCTGGAGAAGCTTATACCAAACCTTTCAGAAAACTCTGTACTCATGGTTGATAACGCACCATATCACAATAAATTGCGAGAAACATGTCCAAATTCTAACACCACAAAGGAGAGTATGAAGTCTTGGTTGCGCGAAAAAAGTATTGCACTTCAACCCGATCTGTTGAAACCTAAACTATATGAATTAATCAAACTTCACAAAGAAAGATTTCGGGTGTATGTTGTCGATGAGTTAATGTCACAACATTCCCTCAGCGTTTTACGTCTTCCACCATACCACCCGGATTTAAATCCAATAGAACTTATTTGGGTGGACGTAAAACAATTGGTTGCGCAACGAAATGTAGACTTTAAAATTAATAGTGTCATTTCTTTGTGCAAACAACGTTTTTCTGAGATAGGAAGTGATAAGTGGAAGTCTGTATGTGAACATGTTACAAAAATTGAAGAAGGATATGGAGTACATGAAGGGGCTATTGATATCGCTGTCGACCAAGTTATAATCAACTTAGGTGGAGTAACCGACACTTCAAGTTACACCTATGACACCGATACTGGCAGTTCATGTGACGACGTAGACGGCAGGAGTATCGCTGGAAGTGATGGTGTATTGTCTGGAGTTGAAGAGTTACAGTAGGTAAGTTGGCTGCCACAGTCATACATATGTTTTTTGAATGTTGTTTACGACATGCAGCTGGCCTCCGTCATTCCCCCTCTTAGCAGTTGGGTGGGGAAATGTGGGGTGGGTTGCTGCGCAGAACGTACCAGTTTACGCCTGCTACGCATCTCGCTGAAGACCTTTACTAGCGTACGGGCACTGTAACTATATTTTTACATTGTTACCTAAGTGCTCTTTAAATACATATAGAAACATATTTTTAATAAATTAATTTTATATTTATAGCGAGGAACAGTATTTTTGCCACCTAGTATTTATTTATAGACATTAAATAGCTTCGCTACACACGTGTACAATATAGCGTCTGTAGTCGGTATCACCATTCCGAAGGTTCAGAAGTTCGCCACCAGATGTCAGCCACTTTGCTTTGCATCTCCCATAAAGAAGGTATATGGAGAACTGCGCGATGTACGCAAAATAAGTGTTTTACAACGACAGTATAAAGCCGGATTCATATGTCCACAGATCGTACATGGTACAGAACAGACAGTACTGATGACCGTTCATGTGTATACATATCTTCGGTGTACCCATGATTCCATTAGTTGTTTATACTGTGTTGTGTTTACATGTGAAGTTGCATTTGGGGGCGTGGCACTTAATGAAATATTTTTTACTTTTAGCACGAGAGGCTTTGTGCAGCTATCAACTTAATCAACTTGCGTGTATTTGCTTGATAATTACATAAATCGTAATCTAGTAAGACATAACTCTGTGGTAATTATTGGAGTAGTGCAAATGAGAAGTGACAAGCGTTTTTGACGACTTCACTTAAATTTATACTCGTGTGTCTTATAAAATAAATGTGATAGAGACGGAAATCAATATTTTCGATAAGTTTCTTTATGTTTAAAAGCAAATAAATAGCTTCCGAAAAGAAGACACTCGAAGCAACACTTCTAATGTGTCGGCAAACTGAAGAAGCCTACATACGAAAGTTTGCACCAGCAGTTTTATGTCAGGTAAGTCATGTACTGTTTTCTTTTAGTTATGTATTTGACTGTTGCGAAATCAAGCTTTTTATTTTTATTTATTTATTTTTTTTTTATTTAGAAGAAAATAAACTTTACATAGTGTTAAGATTCGACACAAACAGATCAGTCCTGAAATTCACTAGCCTAATTTTGTGGGTGCCAACATTCAGTGAAGTCATAGTGGGAAGATAAATAAAAATCTAGTATTGAGTAGGCATATCTGAAAAATATAAATAGTTTTTAAAATTTGTCAAAGAAGGGTAACTGAATACAACTGAAGGAGACAGACAATTTTTAAAATTGTATTGATGTTGTAAGTAACAGGTTAATGAGTTCAGTTATGTTAGTGTTTCAAAAAGAACTGTTAAAGGATCAGGTACAGCAATGGCTAGCAGGGTAGGTGAAGGATAAATGGAGAATTCAAGGGCAGGCTGGTGAGGATGAAGGGAACATTTGGCCATCAGTGATGTTGAAAAAACTGGAGTGGAACTCATTGTTCGAAAGGAGAGAAGTGGTAAAGCTGGTCAGGATGTACAGAGTGGTAAACTGAGATTAGATTAGAATAGATTTTTTATTTTGGCCATTAAGCATTACAAGCAATAGGCTACGTCCATGGTACATTAATTACACATTTCAGTCATATCACATTCATAAAATTCAGTAAGATTATAAAAAGGATGCCTTTTAAGCCAAGTCTTAATACATTTGACAAATCTTACTTTGTTCAAGTCCCTAACCTTTACAGGCAGAGTATTAAACATTTTTATTCCTGTCACTGGAAAACAGTTTAAAGTTTTACTTAATCTTAACCTTGGTACAATTAGGTTAGTACAATTTCTAGTGTTGTGATCATGAATTTGGTGAGCAGGTACATAATTTTCTATGTTATCTTTAATAGCTGTAAGACATTGAAGAATATATATATCTATTGACCACCGTTAATATAACAGTTTCTTTAAAATATGGTTTACAATGTTCAGTATAATTAACTCCACAGAGCAGTCTCGCAACTTTTTTCTGCAATAAAAGTATTTTTGACACTGCAGGGGAATGACCCCATAATCTATTACCGTAAGTCAATACTGAGTGAAAAAATGCAAAGTATGCAATTAAAATACAATTAGTTGGCAAATCAGTCTTAAGACTACTGAGTAAGTAATACACTCTACTTAGCTTAACACACACAGAGTTGATATGATCTTCCCATACTAAACTAGAATCTAATAGGAATCCCAGCAATTTAACGGATTTAATATTTGCATTGGTTTGACACAAACTAAAAATAATCTCTTGGGTCTTGTTGACATTTATTGCAAGATTGTTCAAACTAAACCAATCACAGGCTGCATCAAACATATCTTTAACAGTGATTTGAGCTTGAGTATAGTCGTTGTGACTTGTAAACAACGTAGTGTCATCAGCAAAGAATAAAACACCTCTATTAACACTAAAATATAAGTCATTAATCATCGTTGTAAATAACAGTGGCCCCAGGACAGAGCCTTGGGGTACTCCATGTTTAACATAGACAGGTGCAGAATTTGCGCCATTCCAGCTAACAATCTGACGTCTGTTACTCAAATAAGACTGGATAAGCATGAGAGCATTAGAGCTTATACCATATGTTTCAAGTTTCCTTATTAAAATATTATGAGAGACACAGTCAAACGCCCTAGATAAATCACACAACAGTACAGCTGTAGATTGCTTACAGTTAAAAGCTTTTAAAATAACACCTACAAGTGACTCAACTGCCATGGTTGTCGACTTGTTTTTACGAAAACCATATTGAGCTGGTACTAAAATATGATAATTTTCAAAAAATTTGCTGAGTTGGTTCATCATGATTGTCTCAAAAATCTTAGCCAGGACAGGAATAAGAGAAATTGGTCTATAACTAGATACATGGATGCACAACCTTTTTTTAATATAGGGACAGTTCTTGTTAATTTCAATTCGTCAGGAAATACACCCACACTAAAATAAGAATTAATTAAAAATGTTAAGACAGGAGCAATAATAACAATCATATGCTTTAAAAAATTAACAGACATGCCATAGATATCTTTACTCTCAGAATTTTTTAACTGTTTTACTAAATTAACAATATCAGTGTTACTAACAATATTCCAGTTGAAAGTAGCATTTATTGTTGGCATAGCATGCTCTGATTCTTTTAGTGTTTTCGACTTTAATGAAAGCATTTCTAGAATATTCTCATTTAGACCTGGATTCATATCTAAGCCTTCTAGCCACTTTTGTAGGGACCTCACAGTTGGAAGACAAAAATCTGTAGGATTTTGGGGAACAATAGTACACTGCCAGAGCAAAATTTTTGTCATAGTCGGCGTACCTACAGCCTTTTTTCTTTTTTAGTCTAAGTTTTAGTTGAGAAAACAGGAAACTATCAGAACTGTTTTGGGAAACACGATTACCGAAATCCAAAATATGTGAACTGTTGGTAATAACTTTGGTCTGTAGTATCTTTTTATCATCTTGCAATTTTGAAATAATTTTCCTGTACTTACAAATTAATTTTTGCGCATTTTTAAGTTTCTGTGTCGTTTCTTGAAGTTTTTTGCTTGTGTTGCCTTCTTCAGGCTCTGTTAGTCGGTCTTCTACCGAAGGGCCTGAAACAGAAAAAATGTATCAATTGCTAAACTGATTAAAAAGTTGATAGTTTTTTTAAAACCTAATCCATTCATCGAAGACCCTACATACGTAAAATGTCATATTCTACTACAGGGTCAACAATGAAATTATCTGTAGAAATGTTTTTTTTTCTCGGGCTTGATCTTTTTGGTGTATGGTTGTCCCTTTTGTAAAGTCCTAATGATGGCACCTCCCCATTTTTGACCCTCAGAAAATAAATAAAAACTTCTGTATTTCTAAAGTATTTACCCGAAGCAAGATTAGCAGTGTAAAAAATTACACCAAAAATAAATCAGTTTATTTGCACACAAACAGACATATGCATATACATTTTTTTACCCTCGGTTTTTCAAATTGGGATCCTTGAAATCTTGTTCAGAAAAGTGAACAGAACAAACTCGATAAACTTTGTACAATTTCTCACTTCCATACTTCTTAAAAACAACATTCAAATCTTCCCTTCTACACTTCGACACCCATAGACCGCAACTGAATGAAAACACACAAGTCGTTTGTTTTATAGAGCTTGAAGGAGGTAATGTATTTAATTGAAACAAGCTTTAAAAATTAGAAATATTGTAGTTTGCGAAATAACTGATGTTAAGCTGTAAATTGCTTTATATACTTACAGATCTTTGTCTTTCGGGAAACGAAAAAAAAACGATTTTGATGCATTTTTCACATTATAATAACTGCAACCATAATATGCACATATTTTCCCTGCCATTGCAATGAAGCAGAAACATACACAAGCAAATGTATTCGCATAAACTGCAAAATAACGCTTTCACTATGACAGTATTCGCGCTACTTTCACGTTTCATTCTGCAGAGCTGAGTGTGTTCATCAGTCCAGCGCTGCTAGATAGTGAGCGCGTCACGATCGCCGTTAAAAAGCATTGATCGCGCTCGGAGCTTCGTGTATTCTCTTTTATACAGTATTTGTGTATAGGCCACTGTCTAAGAAGAAGAGGTGAGGTCTTGACACTGCGTATGCTCTCCAGCAAGAGAAAGTGACCTCTTCATGTCGCCGAGCACTAGTAGTAATTTGGTAGAAAATTTGTCTTGTTTACATCTCGCGTTTTAATATTTTTGCAATTATTTACATAAAATAATGTTAATAAGGTAAGCAGATATAGTATATACATGTCCCATGTCCAAAAATCATTGAAAAACTAATATATACTGGACTTTTAACTCATTTTGAAAAATTCAAAATTTTCTCAAAATTCCAGTATGGTTTCAGAAAAGAATCCTCTGCCAATGAGGCAATATATCAGCTCATCACAAATGTCTTGAATGCACTCGACAAAAAACTACCATCAGTCGGAATTTTTTGTGACCTTACCAAAGCCTTGGACTGTGTCAATCACGAGCTGCTTCTTCAAAAACTACCATTTTATGGTGTAAATGGAAGAACTAATAAACTCATACACTCGTATTTATCAAATAGACAACAAGTTTGCATTAGGGAAGACTCAAATATTGTTTATTCAAAACCAGGTAAGATAAGACATGGTATTCCTCAAGGTTCAATTCTCGGACCTCAGTTATTCCTGGTTTACATTAATGACCTGCCTGATTGCCTAAACAATAGTTCTATACCTACCTTATTTGCATATGACACCAGTATCATAATATCAGGAAAATCAGAGGAAGAACTTAATCAACTAGCCAACACCACTTTTACAGAATTAGATGAATGGTTTATAGGAAACAAATTAAACCTTAACACAGAAAAAACCCATTTCTTACAGTTTGCAACAAAAAATAGTAATCAGCCAACGATAAATGTTCATTGCGGCACTGCAGAAATCAATAAAGCCACAGACACAACATTTTTGGGTTTATATGTTGATTATCATCTGAATTGGAAAACACATATTGAGTATATCATTCCAAAACTGAGCTCTGCATGTTTCGCTCTACGTAATGTATCAGGTATACTAAACAAAGATTCTGTGTTGACTGTATACTTTGCATATTTTCACTCTATTATGATTTATGGCATCATGTTTTGGGGTAACTCCTCTGCCAGAAATAATGTTTTCCGTATGCAGAAGAGAGCTGTAAGAATAATTCACTGGAGAAAACAGACTGAATCCTGTAGACCCCTTTTTTAAAAATTCCAAAATAATGACCTTAGCTTGTGAATATATTTACTCATTGCTGACATTCATCTCCAAAAATCAAAAGTTGTTCCACACAAATGAACATTTTCATAAACATAACACTAGAAGTAAAAACCTTTTACACATGCCTCTTGTCAACTTGACCTTACAGCAAAAAGGTCCTTCATACACAGCTTGCAAGTTGTTCAACAAACTCCCCAGCCACCTGCAAGATGCATGTTTAGCTAACACAAAAATATTCAAAAAACACCTTAAAGATTTCTTGATCCTTAGTGGTTTTTACACAGTCGATGAGTATTTGAGTGGATCTATGACAGTGTAGATACTTATTTAAGATATTTATTCTGGGTTAAGATTCTGTTTCTTCTCTTGCTTTTTTCTTTTCTTTTACATGTGGAGACAATGAAGTATGCTGACGTGAGCCTACGTGCGAGCCCGAACCGACAAGAAATTTTGAATTTCGTTCTTTTAGTGTATAGTTTTAAATGTATAACTTATATCATTTATTCATTTGATTGTATATTATAAATATGACTTGTCCGATATCTTTGTGCAAAAATGTACACAAAAAATGATCCAAGTATGCAATAATCTAAATCTAAAACATTGGCATGTGTGGAACTGTTTATAAAAGTCGTTAGAGAAATGTATCATGTATTATTGTTTTAATGGATATATTCGAACAAAAACTATATTCGTGCCCTACAAAATTTTAGAATCGTTGCAATGTGCATCTACATGTAAAAGATTGAAAAATTAAATTTTATTGTTGTAAAAAAATGAGTTCCAATGCAAAATTATGTTCCCATTTTTTTCTTCGATATAATACTCGCAATTCCGGTGACAACTTCACATTTTAAGCTAAGCCAAATACAAAACCAAGAAAAATATTCCACCAAATTACTACTAGCGCTCGGCGACAAAAGGGAGTCACATTTTATTCCTCAGTGTCAAGACCTCTACCTTCATAGACCGTGGTATAGGCCTACCCATAGAACAAAGAGGATTATGGGAAGCAAAACCTTCACGCCTATTGCAGACGCCCAAAGATAGCCGAGTCTCACGACGCGGCTTCGTGAATTTTCGCAGATTGTGGGATGTGCGTTTTTTAAGGGCAATGGTGCATGCTGAAATTCAGTTATGTGTGGGAATAAGCCACAAATAGGCTTAAATCGTCCACAAACGCGCACTTGTATGTTATCAGCGCGCAGTTAGATCGTATATAACACACGGAGATGAATATCTGAAACCAGTTGGCAGCAGTAGCGATGCGTGACCTAATTTGAAAGGCAAGCTACTAATCATATTTGTGTCTACCAGGATTTTAGTGTTTAAAAAGGGAGAGAGGGGGATGCTTTAACTGAAGAGAGAAATAGTAAAACCGACTAACAAGCATATTCCTTGGCAACAAGCGTGGCAGCCAGTTTAGCAACTGACTTAATGGAAATCGTAACTGCTTGTATGAAGGCTGTTAAGGTATCAGGTATCGCGTCAAAGATTCATTATCAGAATGCGTGAAGGCAATATGACGGGATACCTGACAATTTAAGATAAAACCAAGGAGCCAGCCAGGGGGTGGGTCAGATTGTCATGTTACTATCTTCAGAACGCTGCGTTGGCAGGAGCGTCATTTAGTGGTGGTGGGCAAGGGGGAGGGGGGCAAATTCCCGCTCCTGGATTTAGAAGGATATGTGTATAAAAATTTTTTGGTGTATTTTGTTATTTACGTAATACTAACGTAAGTGCATAAAACGGAAGTTTTGTTATTAAAGTTTCTAATTTATACAGGCTCAATTAATAAAAAAAAGGTGCAACAAGGTCACTGTCGCCGCCCTCCCCCCAAGAAAAACCTGAAATGACGCCCCTGCACATTGGAAAATCACGGCTGGTGATGTGGCCGATGTTCGATGCCATTGACTGTAGAATTACAGCATTCGCATTATTATAATCATAGCTCTCATAAAGCCTTCGTTTAATATCCTGCCATCAACACTTTTGAACGATTTTTGTATATTTACAAAGAAAATCTTTGGAATCCCAGTTGCCAATAAAGCTTTAGTAATACTAACTTCGCAAAACTGCATAATTTTCATAGTCATTTGTAGTATTACTATAGACGGTTCGGGATAAAGTGAGCACTAAAAAAATGCCCTGCTAAAAATCAATTTTCAGCAACTTCGTATTTTTCCGCACGTAATGGCAAACTGTGGGAAATGTCTAACATCTGTAGACATGGCACTTGATGTTTGCGCAAGTAACAAAGTGTTCAGTCGGTAAGAACATATATAGTTTGATAAATAAAATTAATTATATAAAATACAAGTACATATGTCTATTTCGGTTGATTTCGTTTCAGTGTTGTTCTATTAAAATATGAAAATACACGGAACTATTTTGCGTAATTTCGCTGCCAACCATACAAGTTGTAAAGCAACTATAGTTAACGTAGAATTATATGATGTAATGGCCAGTGATATTTTTCAAATGTTAAATTTTTAGTGTTCACTTTATCCTGAACGACCTAAGGCTTCTTTTGGCAACTAGGTTTCCAAAATGTTTCTTTGTAAAAGTAACCTTCAAAAAAATTACAATCAACAATCGATCTCGCAAGGATAGTTCAGATATGTTTATGAGAACTGAGTACAAAACACCATTATATAGTTAATTCTGCAAAATTTACAAAAATTCTGAATAAGGAGAAATTTTAAACAAGATTACAAACATGTTGAATTACATACACTTCAGGTGTCGGCCTACCTTCTCTGATGAGGTCACAGCTTTGTAGAACAGTAAAAACACTGTTGGAAAAAGGTTTAGCTCGTAATCCACACACACACAACACTTGCATCCACGTTTCCGTTTCATTCATTTTATGTATCTTGGATTTTAGTCTCGCAAGACCAATTTTATCCCTAGTTTAGACAGTGCAGCTAATAATGGTAAAATTCAACGCACAATAACCTAATTAAATAAAAACCGTTAATATTCACTTGGCAGCATAACCGTGCAGCGCGGGAACTTGCGAGTATATTGGATACGTGTAGTAAAACGAACTGCCGGTGACCAGTGTTGCCAACTGAAGTTTATAGGAAACATACATTTGAGATTTGTTTTGTAAGACTCTACGTTCCAACAGGAACAGCTCTATCGCGTCACTTTGTCACTTTTTAATAACGAGCTGGCACAAACTTCTGTTTCCTCTTTAACCTTGTACTTTATGTGGCGAAACATTAACTACAACACAGAATAAAATTAGTTACACCACATATGTGTTTTATTGATAACAAATACATGGCAATTCATCCAGCCGGCTATTTTTAATGAACATGGCCCAACATAACACAATCCAAAACATAAAAAACTACAATACTAAAATTTTTTACTTCAGTTACAATACATATATTATTATTTATTCGTCTAGGTTAACTGGATTTTACTGGATCATTTACAACGGAATAAGTATAATTACAAAGTGAGTTTAGCGACTAAAAAAGATACTAAAACGTCACTGATAAAAAGGAATTTTTTACGTTTATCACTTGCACCCGTATTCTGGCGTGTCTTCCCTTTGTAAAACGTTTAAAAACTCATCATTTAACCAAGACAAAATTTTAACAATAGAGAAATATACCCTAAACCTGTTCATTTCCTTCGGGTGGGATAGTGTAAAAATTAAATATTTTTAATGAAAACTTTTTTCCTGAAGCCCATATGTTTCTGGAAAGTAAAGGCTGAAACACAACCCTAAAAATTAAAATCACTAGACATTAACATTCACAAATATTATCATTTTATAAGTAGGGTTAACGTTGTTACGAATATGAAGTAAGCAAAGTACATCGAAAAATAACAGCACTAAGCATTTTCACTGAAATATCACTGGATCTTGCTAGCAGCTTGATTGTTTACTAAATGTAATTTCTTGGTCTTGTAATAATCATATAGTTATATTGTCTCATAAAAATTCATACATATTTTGAATGTTAAAAAAGGCATTTTACAAAGCATATATAATATGAATAACAACCAATATAAGCATATTGTGTAAGATATTATTATTTGACTTAAATGTTTATCCAATAAGTTTGACACTACAAAGTAATCAAATAATCTCACTAACCTAAATGTATTGTTTTATATGTTTAATCACAGCACAATTTGAATTTGGAGAAAGACAAATAAGTTTTACTTCGGCATATTCCGATGCACAATTTGGCTGGATTTATTTGCTTGGACATACTCCTTTGCGAAATAAATGACTGTCAAAAAAAAGTAAAAATAAGACAAGAAAACATAAATAAGCAGAGTATGCTTTAGTCATCAGGATACATACACAACATGAAATTCCAAAACTGGAATCTGGTCAGATAAAACTAGGAACAAAATAGAAAATAAAATAAATAATAAAATATAAGAAAAGAAATCTAAGTTGACATGTGACACAACGATGAGACGAAACAAAAACACAAACATAATACAGCTAACGACACAACAATGAGACAAAAAAAAACACAAAGATGTCAGACACAAACAGAAAAAAACAACAAACGACACAAACTATGAGACAAAACAAAACACAGTAGTTTTCCAAACAGTCAGTATTAACTGCGTTTTTGGGAACTGCAATCTGTTCCCATCATCAGGTAGCCACACAGGGTTCAGGAACACGAGTGCGACTGATGAGGAGACTTTTTTTTTGGTGGCCCAGAAGGGGCGCACCCAAGGTTAGTGTCTAACTACTAGAAGTACAGAAGTACGAGGGAGCTGGAGGGGAGTAGTAGCGTGCCAGTCCTGCGGCCTTTGTGCTCTAACTACTACATGCAGCTTGGGTTAGGGAGGAACTTGGCTCAAATGGCCTACTGTGAGGTTGTGAAGCGCAAAGCTAGCATTTGTGGCCTGGCACTTCCCTCAGATTTAACTGGGAACTATTCTCGTAGAGGGTTATGGTAAACCCGCGAGGCCGCGGGAGGAAACCCATGAGGATAGGCATGCGAGGTGGGTTCTCCATGCTATGAAGATAAACAGAGTTCATGCAATGTGTTACATGCATTGTTAGTTGTGTTAGAAAGCGAAAATGTAAAGACGTGCAGGGAGGGCTCGTGATCCAGCTGTAAAGGAAAACTTACATTAAGCTTAAATGTACTTACCCTAGGGGAAGTAACGTAAGTTTCCCGAAGGGCGGGCTTAGTGCCTGCAGTCCCATTGTTGGTAGTTCTTAATGCCTACCCCACAGTTATGGCTCGCCTGTGCAGTACGAGAGCCCTCACTGGGCCATACGCTCTCTGCAATATGCCATGACTGGTTCCGAGATGCATTGATTGAAGATCAATGCGTATCTTCATTCTTTATGCCTACTACGCAGCCATGGTTTTTTCTGTGCAGTACGAGAGACCTCGCTGGGACATATGCTCACTGCATTGCACCATGGCTGAATCCACGATGTATTAATGGAAGCGGCGATTAATGCATATCTAGTACAATTCGCTGATGTCGCTTGGCCAGGGTGTTCTTCTTTGTTCCCAGGTTGGTTCGTCTTCTTGTAGCAGTTTTCTTCTCCATCCTGGTGATCTTCATTTGGGGGGACTTAAGGTGGTTTTTCGCACAAGATGTGTTTCGGCATCTTGGGCTTCATGCGCACCTCAGGGTTGTAGTTCCCTAGTGCGAGCACTAGGGGATTAGTGGACTTGGCTGCAGCTTTGTAGAAGTTGAGAGTCAAGTGTTGGATGTGATCAGTGAGCTGGGGATACTTCAACACACGGTAGAGGACTACATTGGGTGTATATCTAGGTGTCCCTGCAGCCCCCTGAGGGCTTTGTTTTGGAGCACCATTAATGGCCGCATATGACACTTTGCAGCATATGCCCAGGCTGTGGCTGCATAGGTCAGGATGGGCCTAACTAGGGCTGAGTACATTTTGATCCCAGACTTTGTGCTCAAATTGTGGTCTTGGTTGAGGAGAGGGTATAGCTGTGCTAAGCGGGCATTTGCCTGTCGTAGTTTAGCATTGGTATGAGCCTTCCAGGTTAGTTTGAAGTTCAGTATGATGCCAAGATATTTGACCTTGGGTTGGTACTCAATTTGTGCCCCAAACGGGGAGGTCGGGGGAAGGGTTGGGTGGGTTTGCCTTCGAGTGAAGACAACTGCCTCTGATTTGTCTACATTTATCTTGATGCACCAGAGTGTGAACCAGGCCTCCAGGGCCTGAAGGGCTTCCTGCACTCTGGCTACAGCGAGGAAGGCTCACCAGGATGTTGCGAACACAGCTGAATCATCAGCATAGCTTGCAAGCTGGGTTGAGGGAGTAGTGGGTATGTCGGCTATTTATATATGTTAAATAGTACAGCAGTGACAATAGAACCCTGAGGCACTCCTGCTCTAATAGGGTAGGGTTCTGACCTAGCTCCAGGCAACGTGACTACAAAGCTGTGGTCGCTTAAGTAGCTATGTACCAGTTTAATATAGCAGTCAGGGATGCCCGCTCTGTGCATTTTGTACACCAGGCCGGCATGCCATACATACCCTGTCGAAGGCTTTCTCTATGTCGAGAAATACGGCGACAGTGTAGCTTCGTTGATTGAAGCCTTGTGTTATATGCTCTACGATTGTAACGAGCTGTTGTGTCGTTGAGTGACTGCGTCTGAAACCAAATTGCTCATTTGGCAACGTACTATTTTGTCCTAGGCGCACCTGTATGCGGCCGAGCAGGATGCACTCGGCAAGTTTGGACAAGGTACTTAGAAGGCTAATGGGCTGGTAATTTTACGGGTGTGGCATCCTTCCCCGGTTTGGGAAACAGAATGACATGTTCACGCTTCCATTGGTCAGGGAAGTGATGTGTACGCATTATGCCATTGATGCACTCAGCAATAATATCTAGGGTTGACTGGGGCAGTTTCTTTAGGACAACTGCCTGGATTCTGTCATATCCAGGTGCTTTGCGCGGTGTCAATCTGCGGACTATGTGCTTAATTTCAGTACCATTGGTCAACACTGACATTGTTCTGGGAACCTCCGCCATGAGAGAAGCGACTCTTTCCTCAATGTTCCTAGTGTGATCTGGGTCTGAAGGATCTTGGTTAGGCTGGAATGCAGCTGCTAGTGTGTCTGCTAGCAGTGTTGCTTTTTCTTGGCCCTAAAGAGGGGGCATGTGGAGGGGTTTATTCAACAAGCCTCGTGTCATTCGCCACAGGCTGTTGTCCTCCATGCTGAAGGTAGTAACTTTGTCTTGCCAGTCTGCACACCTATGATTGAATATTTCATTCTTTATCTGCTCCTGTAACCTTCTGAAGCAGTCGTTATGGTATTGGGACCATGTCCGCTGCCAGTGATGGCGGGCATTGTTGCGGGCTGTAATTAAGTCACGAATATGTTGTGGCAATGTTCGTGGCTTAGCAGTAAATGCCTTTTTGGGGATAAACCTTTCAATTGCAGTCTTTATTGTGCTGGTGAGTGTAGCAACACACTGTCGACCAGCTCGGGGGAATCTATATGCTCTGGAGTGTTCAGTTCCCACTCCATATTGTTATGCAAGGCGGGCCAGTTTGCTTTAGAATACTGGAGATTAGTGCGCAGGGACCATTATTAATTAAGTCGCAGAGTTGTTAAGTGAAATTCACCACTACATTTATGCGGTGAGCTTCAGAGAGGCCAGGGTTTTGCCAAAACACTAGCATGTTGCATAGCGAATTGGTGATTGTATTAACTGTGTTCCACTCGTCGCGAACCTGCGAGAGGGCTACTTGAAGCCTATCTGTGCTCTGCAGAGCATTGGCTAGTGACTGTGCTATTTCCCGCTGGCGCGGGTAAGGCAGGGGTTGGCATCACTGCTTGTTGGGTAGCGAACAATGGCAGTAGTACCTCGCTTTGTGGTGTGGCTGGAATGTGGGCCGGGGTGGAGAGGGGGGAGGGCTGTTCTGTGCACAGGCCGAACGAGCCTTGAAGGGCGAGGCGGGAGCTTGTACAGCCACCGACACGAGTTGTTGCCTTGGCGGCATCTGTGCTCGTGGCCTTTCAGCTGCCTAAATGGCTCTATTTTGATGCGTACGCACATGCAGTACTGTACAGTCAATATCTGGCGGCATTCATGGTCAATATCTACCTTGAACATGGGCAGTATGTCCCTGCTGTTGCTTTGTACAGGCGTGACTTTTTGTACAGCCACGCCTTGGCTGAATAAGTCTACTGCTATCATTTGGCAGTCAGTGCCTCGGGGAACATTCTTAAGGCTTTCGCCTACCTGAGGTCGAGTACAATAACCGCTTGAATTCCTGAGGCGGGTGGCAGGAAAACGAAGCTTTGCTGTCCGCTTCTCCCCCTCCAACTGTGGATACCCTTCAGTCCTGCGCCTCCTATTCCACACTTTCCTTCCTCTTCTCTTCAGTTGTCTCTGTAGGTGGGTGTACTGTGAAGAGCAGTAGGCCAGCCTTGAGTAGACTCAGCTCCCCCCTCCCCCTCCCGACACTCCTAATTCGGATTTCTGTGTTAGTTTTCTTTTCATTGCAATATGCTTCGGCGCACGAAAAATGCTTGCGCAATACTGCTGGACCAATGCGCTGATAACTACACATTTTCTATTCTTGTATTTATATCCAATCAGACTACGACTTTTTCTGCCCAACTTATGGCGCACTACTGGAATTGTAATGGTATCAATTTAACAATTTAAAACGACAGCTGCTTATTCTATTTATATTTAATATTTCCGTAAAACAAATTGCGAGCATGGAAGGCAAAGCCGCGACTGGAGACAGCAACACACACACGAATTGGTAGCGCTCAGTGTGTTCAGACAAAGTAGGATATCTCGGAGTCCGATTAAATATCAGTATTTAGCAAGTGCACTACGCCGATGAAAGTCGCAGGTTGTGATATTTAATCGGCCCCTACGTATTGTCAATCAGTTTTTATGCGTGTAGTAGCAGTCCACTGTGGCTTTGCTCATGAGTATTATTCATAACTGATAATACTTACTTTAACAGAAATACCTCTTTGTAAACCTGGAGTTATCAATTGTTAGAATGTCCAAGCTGCTAGTTGAACTAAATCTGCAGTAGGATAAGTAACTTTAGCTGTTCACATGAAAAGCAGTCTAATGTTTGTCCCTGCCACTAACAGCGACTTCACCTGGGCCTTATTTATAGTCACAGTAAAGTTGACGTTCTGGGGCAGTTACATGGTGTTAAATGTAAGAGGTTAATCGAATAGAAAATGTCTGATTTACCCTGTGCACAACTATTGATGACGGTGCCCTTCCTTACATATTTTCAAAATATTCGCTTGAAGTTTTATGCCATTAGAAAGTTTTGGTGGGAAAAGGTTTCGCAGAAACGTATTTGGTGCCCCAACCTTGAGATTAGTGAGACGACATATGTGAGGTGATGTTGTCGAGGAACCTAAGTGGAAACTGAACTGTGTAGTCAGTTTTACCCCTTTTAAACGACTACATGTAAATTTCACTAATTCAATCTGCCCTGAATTTTTTGTGTCAGAATTGAATCGAACGTTCGCACGCAACTTTTTAACAGAACTCTAGCCCAGTACCTCCTGTATTGTAGACCTGAGCTACAAACAACTGCATCACGTAACGTAGAAATAATTCGTGATAACAGATTTAATTTAAAAAATACAATATTAATGTCCTGGGCTCACAGAGGTTGTACAAGACCACGTCTCGATATGTTACTGTAGAGTGAAACTCCTGTATAATTTATTTCTCGCTGTTTGTACTTACTTTTCGAACTGTCTGCATTGAAAGTTCACAATTTTAGTTTTATTGTTAATAATCACATTATCCTATAAAGATATAAAGCCTACATATAATTTTTTAAATACTTTCGTAAGCATCACTCTGACGCGAACAACACCTCAATCTCTCTATTGGTTAGATAGATATCATGGGTTGTTGAAAAACAAATTTTGTGCTTTTTCACCCTTTTGTGTGTTGAATATAGAAATATTATAATTTCACATTTTAGACATTTGTATTAGCATCCAATTGAAGTGAAAATCACGACAGTAGCTCGTTTCAGTCGAATCAAAATCAATAACTTATTTAAAAATATATATATACGTTCCCTGCAAAAATTATTTGTATATCTCGACGGGTTTGATAGATAGGATTTACCTAAGGTACATTACAGGTCTTTTCACCTCCTAAGAGAGTGAATTTTGAAAAACCCTTGACTCATGTTTTAGAATACTTTATTAGTGTATCGTGGACGTGAGAAACACGACAGTAGACCACTGGGTTCAAGATATATCGACGATTAATTGAAAACACATTTCACCTATTTTAAGCCCTTTTCACCTCCTCAGGTGGCGAATTTCGAAAATTCGTGAAACAACTTTTCAGTTATTTGAGCAATCATCCATCTTAAACAAAAATCACGTCGCAATACGAAAAAAAAAAAAAAAAAAAAAAAAACAATGTGGTTGACTTATATCAATTGTGAATTGAAAACACATTTTACCCATTCTTTACCTCTTTGGAGCCGAATTAGGAAAATATATTTACATTGTATTTAGATATTTACATAAGCATCAATCTAAAGCAAAGAGCACTCCGATATATAGATTGGTTCGATAGATATAGCAGAATAATCGAAAATATATTTCATGTATTTTCACCGCCTTAATTATCAGATTTCAAAATGTCTTCGAGTCCTACGTTAGTCTTTTGTATATGTAACCATCTGAAGTAAAAATTACGATGTAACCAATTATGTTTCAGTGGTATAGACACTTCATTAAAAACATATCCCCCATTTTTTAACTGTTTGGGGGTCAAATAAAAAAAAATCCTAAAACTACTTTTTGGATATTTACGTAAGCAATATTTTGAAGTGAAAACCACCTTTCTATCCTATCCCGAAGGCTTCAATAGATATCGATAGTAAATCGGAAACACGTTTAACGTCCTTTCACCCCCTAAAATTTGAATTTCGAAAAATCCTGAAATTGGCTAATATGCGTCTTTAATTGTGTCTTATTATAGTAAAAATAACGATGATAGGCCGTCGGGTTCGAGCTTCATCGAACGACATGAGGGGAAACCACACAAAAAATTTCACGATTCTAAGTCTAGCGGTTTGGACTGCAATTTGATATGTCAGTAAGTCAGTCAGTCAGAGTTCTCTTTTATGTATGGAGATTTTAAAAACAGTTTTTTACTTTATAAATAAGAAGGACACGTGTGATTATTTAACACCGCACCTTCTTCACTGCTGCTCTCTAGACAGTGAAACGCCACTGTTATATTCATGGAAACAATGAATAATACCCAGAATAACTACACAAGGAATATTTGGCCGCATAGTTTTTGCCCCTTATTTAACACAATTTTAATTTATAATACTTGATTTTTATTTTATTTTTTAAACTTGTTTACTTTTTATGTTAACTCGTCCATTAAATTACCAGGTTTACAAATAAACCGTCTTACAAAATTTTATATGGAACATTTACTTCCAGAATTATTAAACCCGCGTCACCCAAGAAATTAACCGATACGGGAAAATGATGTGCAAAGGATTGTGGGCCAAACAATTATGTAGTTATAATGAACACATGTATTATGTGCATTATCTAGACAAATACAGCAATTACTTACTATTACTTGAATACCTCTGAAAGGAACATCAGAAAAGATGGCATTGTTTCTTCTATGATAATATTTTTACTGGTTACATTAGGTTGAGAGCCAATAACTAAAATTTAAAAAAAAAGTGAGTGTGTATTGAACTTGAGTTGTACAAAAAGTTTTACCGTTACAGATACTGAACGATGGTAAATCAGTTTTTAAAAAGTTATAGGAATTATGAGATTTTTTATTAACATACTAGTAAAATTTTACAGACGGATTTAACGCGCTCAATTATAAAGTTAACGCGACACCTCAGTTTGTTGATTCCTTGCTTTCCTGTATAGATAAGGTGGGAGGATACCAGGTGAATTTGAAAACCAAGCCAAGTAAGGTTTCAAAAAATGTTCAATTTAAGTTCCACCCACCAATAAGTATAGCGAAATTTATAGACCAACCCAACAGTGTAGGAATAAAGTAAAAGAAAAAATAATCACCAAATATTAAGAGGTTTTTAACAAACAAAAAATTGCACTAGAGTAATGGGATTTGAAAAAAACACTCTCTATTATTTTTTTCGTTCTCCTATTTTGTCTGCTGATACTTTGAAAAAGCAGGTTACCTCTGTGAAATAGGATTATTGTATTTAGGATCATATTATTTAGTGTTATGGTTTACATAACAATATCTTGAAAGGACTCTGTGCAAGCACTAGCTAGGTAGAGGCTTAAGAATTTAACTGACTTATGAACCATTAATAATACACATTTTGATAAAAACGTGTTAGTTTTTCGTCTGTAAATTAAGTGATTGTAAATATGAACTGATTTTTTATTATCATGGGTAAACAACGGATTGTTCGAAAATTCTGTAGAAAACGGGTATTAATACCCGTAACAAATAAAAAATTGAGAAAATCAAATACAAGTAATGTATATTTGCTACTTCAGTTATTCTTCGTTATGTTATATCATCAATTACTCAAGATAACAACAACAATAAGTGTTTCATTAATTGTCAGGAAATCAATGTCTCGAGAGTTACATCACATATATCATTGTAAGTAAAAATGTAAGTCATGTTTGTAAATCATGTACAACTCAAAGGATTCTAGTTAACCATTTTGACATGTTTATTTTAGTGCTAATTTTTTTTAAAATATATAATTTGTGGCACTCTTAGAGAATTCCCAGCTAGATATTTACAAGTAATGGAATTGAAGGACTCTGCCATGTTTGTAGATACATTGTGAATGAGACTAGATGTGTGGGAGATAACATGATTTCTGGCTGCTAAAATATCATCCCAAATACCAACTGCTTTTAAATCAGGAACTAAATTATCCTCATCCTGTTTAGGTCCTGTACAGAAATAGTCTCTTTCGTGACACATGCTGTGATCCCCGAAAACATGGAATGGGCCATTTTGTATATCCTTCTTCAATTCATTAATATTTTGCTACGATTTCAAACAAACAAAAATATGTCACTTTACTGGTATACGTGAAACTTTTGTTCAGTGATTGTGTCTTCGAAAATAATCGAATTTACATAATTACAAACACAATGAAAAATATTGTACTTGTTATTTTTTCACAATACAAACAGTAAGCAACACTGCAGGAATTCGAACCCATGAATGTCAAATTATCAGTCAGGAACTTCTACGTCCTTCGTGATTGATATTGATGCTAAACGAAACTATGAAATGAAGCGATGAATACTGATAAATTAGCTACCTGATATATATGTAATCACAAATACAAATTACATATTTCCGCCTGAAATTTTCTTTTCTTAATCATTTGGTGGCTTCTGGAATGTTGTTGCAGGAATATTACCAGCATCTGATTCGGAAATAGCGTCATGTGTATTGTCTGCTTGTAATACGGCCATTCTGGAATCATCTGGCTTCAAAAATATGATCCTGAAGTTAATGTAAATACATTAACATAGTGTGAGCAGTTTACTTGTAAGAACATTGTGGTATATTTTTATGTAGGCTATATTACGATAATATTACTATAACTAGGACTATATCTTTATTGGAGGTACTTATTAGGGCAGTATGCTATAGATTTACATAATTCTTATAGTACAGAACAAAGTTTGACAGTTCAAATTTCGATAATGTTGCATACACAGAACTATCAATACTTGTGACTACTTTGAGATTATGTACGAATGAGACAATTTCTCCTTCAGAAATTACCCCCTTAGGTTATATTGCATGTATATTATGACACCGTATGTTTCAGTCATCTCGTAAGTGTATTCAGGGTGTCAAGCCAGAATACACTTCCAATTTCCTGTAAGTTTCACACATTTTCCTCAGAATTCTCGTACAAAAAAAGTAAAAAGAAATTACAGAAAATTTACAATAAATGCTATCGTTGGTACGTACTGATTGACAACTCAGTCGTTCGAAAAACTTTTTTGCAACGGTTGTTGTTCATAAAATCAAGGTTCTGCTTCATTATGTTAAGTAACCTAATTTTCAGAACACAATTCTCTATGTTATGTTCTTTACGTTGCATCATTTTAGTTTCATGTATGGCGCATCGTGAACGGACGGCCGAACATGCGGAACAACTGTTGTCGTGCATGAAAAATACCTCTGTGTACTGACTTCAACATGTTTGTACCTATTAAAATATGCTATAATCTTGAGAACACAACAGCAAAGTTTCGCGCTTGAATTTCGAGGATAGACTTCTGATAAAACAAATATAAATAATTCTCGGAGTTATTACGAGTTACGTAGATTTACTGTACATTTCTCGGACATTTCCTAGTCTTTACTCTTCCAGCATTTCCCAGTCGCTGTACATCGTGTATGAAAATAACGTATCCGTGTTAGAAAAAAAATATTAACTAGTTTATTCTCTACAGCCACATTTTTTTTACAAAACGCTGTACAGAAGCACTGGTATTTCACTTTATGTGCGCTTCAAATATAATTATTACAAAAATGAAGTAAGTATGCTGAAAGAATCTATAATAGTAAGCTATGCCACTGACTTGCAATACTTAATAGTTTTTAGGTGTATGTGCCTTTATTAAATAATTAGTAACTTTCATAGTGTATTTTTGCATGTGTTCCCAGTGTGTTCCCCGTACATTGTTTATTTAAAACACATTTCAGAGGAGGGTTGTTGGTTACTTTTAAGGAACACACACACTAAAGACACAAGTTTCAAGCTGTCCAACACAGCAACAAATAATTTTTCCACAAAGTTATCTCATAATCTAGTACCAAAATTTACAAGACATTATCCAAGTATTCTAAAATAAACTCTGCAGTTGATTGTTTTTAACAATGACAGGGTCAGCACTCGAAGTCCTACAGTTCTAGTACTGGGACAAACAATGCACAGTCAAAACCTTACATGTATGTGCAGTGTCAGACCAGGCAAGGATTTCACTCCTTTGCTTCAGAACCTTGAATATGTTTAAAACAGCCCCAGGTAGGTGCTGAATATTCAAATGAATACATTTAATTAAATTTTACTTATATAGAATCATCCCAAATAGTTTGACAGTAACGTCTCAAAGTGTGGAAAGGAGAAGGGAATACACAATCACACTGTAGTTTATTTTTTGTTCTGCAAGTAGAGTCATGGGACCACAGAGAACATTCAGGGTAATGTTGTCAAGAGATTTTTATTTTCAGTACGATGTAGAAACTGCTGTTGTCTATTTTCAATAGTAAAATATACAAAATACAACGGCGGTAGAAAATGTACAATTCTTGCAAAAAAATAACAAATATACTTTCACATTTCAATGAAACAAAAATATGCAATTGGAACTTAATTCTTTCTTGCACACAATTTATATTGCAACTTGATACCGTACTGTTCTTTCTTGTTATCGCACGTACCACATTCTGATCCCAATACACTAATATTTGCTTATTAATATGCTATGCCCAGGCCTACATTGGTGTAGTAGGTTCTTTTCGACAGTGAAAACATTACACAACATTAAATTATTTAAGAGCTCTTGGTATGCAACATCGAAAACCTGAAGTAATGACTTAACGGTAGGTATACATGTGATGTATTGCGTTGCGGTTTCTAATTTGAAATTATTTCATTTCCTACGATGACATTGGCAGGCTATTTTTCGAGTTTGTAGCATTTCAGGTGTAATATACTAAATGTAGACATCCCCCTTAAAGTTTTCTAGTGTAAATATTTGAACTATGCAATTTACCAGACCATTACGGATTTATTTTCAAGTTGCTAACTAATAAAACACATGTGATTCTACTGAACACGTATTTCCGTTTTCAATATCTGTTATCAGAGAAGTCGCTAACGAAAATATTAACCAACGAAAAATATTAACGCAAAATTCAAAACTTTATAAGCCGTTACTGAAAATTAAATTTGCCCATTGAAACGAGACATGAAAACTTGACATTCATTCTTGCAGTACAGAACAAGACCTATCTACAAATCCGTACACGAAAGGAATGTTTTGACCATTTGTACAGAAAGTCTAGGGGCCGGTTGCACAAAAAAGACTGTGATCCGAGATCCTATGACGTGAGATCACAATTGATCCGAGGTTCATCATGACAAATGTTGTACAAACTTAAGCCCGCCGCACACGAGACAATATTTCCAACTAGTTCGCTTACTAGAATGTTTACTAGTTTCTTTACTAGGTAGGTTACAAGCCGATACACTAGGTGCGTTACAATTGCTGCTGCTGCACACGATACTGGCTGGCTTGCCTGTTTTGTAAAGAGAATTTTCTCCGCAACATTAGTCTGTCCTAGCGATGAATACTTGCCGCAGTGATACTTCTCATTGCTTCAGACGCACAAAGGAATTTAAAAAAAAGAGCATCGTGGGCAAGAAAATGGCGGTTATGATGGAATCGGAATCGCGGCACCCTTGTTATTTTGGAAGAACTTGAGTAGGAAAATTGTGGCTATGCCTTGTGTTTGTGTATATTTTGTCGACTTCTTATTGCTGGAACTTCTTTTTTTTTTTTTTTTTTTGCAGTCAGTTTAGATGGTCTTTCGTCCACTTATTTCCTTCCATATTTCCGAGAAATCGCGCCTACAATGTAAACTGCTCTTTCGTCCAATTCTTTCCCTCCATGTTTATGTTTCTCTTACTCGCGCTCGCCAAATTTCTAGTGTTGTTGTTTTGACGAATTCTGATTGGCCGCTGCTTAAATATTGCAATGCAGCTCGCAGCAAAAATAGGACGCTGGCAATTAGGCAAATCCAGTACCTGAGCTCGCAGGGCTGCTAGTAGCAGGCAATATTTTGAGTAGAGAAGCTAGTAGCCGAGCCAGTACGACTCCAAGTATACAATATTGTAAGGAATATCGTACCATGTGCGGCGGGCTTTATTCTGTGTGTTGTTGATCTCAGATCATAGGAACTGTGGTTCAACGATTTTTTACATTTGACAACACTGTATATAGAGAGTAATTTAATTATTTCACAGATATATTATGAGTGGTTATGTTGGCTTACTTTGCAGAGTTGAATTAAACAAACCAAACAAGCATGGTTGATGCAGTTGGTGTTTACAAAAGTTGCTGAGCTTGTAATTTATATTGGCATAGGCATATTTAGAGTAGAAATATGGAAAGTAAGAGGAGTAACTTTTCAGAAAAAAGAAAAACATTTACTTGTAGATCTGATTGAAGAAAGGATCAGCATTCTGGAAAACAAAAAAACGGACGGTACACACATAAACCAAAAGGATCGGGCATGGGAACAGTTCGCTTCCGTTTTTAATGCGGTGAATGATGTTCAGAGGACCGCAAAGCAACTCAAGACATGCTACGATAACATAAAAAAAAGAGCTAGGAAATCAATTTCATCGGATAAGGTAAATATTTTTCATTAGTGAAATTAGTACTTTTTTTATGGTTATTGATGGGGCAGCAGTACAAGTTGTGGCAATACAATAGGCTGCACATATAAACTTTCTACAAAGTTAGAACTCATCAATGTTTTGTGTTGTACATAATCACAATTATGGTGTTTTATGTATTCATGGAAGTGTCTTGTTGCTGTCTGTGCAGGTTGAAATATTGAAAACGGGAGGGGGCGTATTTACACCTAAAGTTACACCGATAGAAGCAAGGGTCATCGGTTTGGTTAAAGGACAATTCACGCCGTTGACATCTGCGTGTGACAGTGATGCTGTGTACCAGCGTGATGTAAATGAAGGTGAGCAACATTTTATTGCAGTAAGTTAAAATTTCAGTAATTTGTATTCAAGGCAATTCTTTTTTAATTAATTTGCAGTAAAATCTATGAGAGAAACATAGTAGAATACAGGTAGTCATTAATGTCAGTGTCTGTGGCATACTTTAGCAGTCTGTTACAGTCGTTCTTATGTATCTCGTCTTTTTTACAAACACAATAATTTATCTTTAGTCTGCATCCTTTAAAATAGTTTTAGTGGTACTGTAAATCCACTTTATTATTAGTAAGGTTTTTTTTTTACCAGTCATGTGGTTTCTCTTTGAATATCTATTATTTTAATTTTTTGTAAGTGATTCCACTTGTAAAATAGATGCATTGAAGTGCCAGTTGTGCTTACAAATGTTTGTTCTGCAAGGTTCTCCATCAAAATTATATTTGGCTGAAACTTAATCATGTCACTCTATATGTTTTCAAGTTACTTAAGGATTACTCTTGAAGCTGAGCCTGTCTTTATAGCTGGTGTGCTCTTCAGCATCTGGTTACAGACCTGATGGTTTACCTTTTCATTACAATGAGGTGTGTATAGGCCGTTCAGAATAAATGTAACATTTTAAAGCCCTGTTTGAATTCTATTTTCACCTGACAGTTGGTATCTTTCCGCTACATATAGTAAACACTGACCAAGCATTGCTACATCACTTTGTAATGGTGCGTACATGAAATTATGTTGTAAGTAGGAATGCAAAAAATGTTGTAAAAAAAGTTTAGGCCTAAAAGAATGCAAAAAACTAACAAATCTATTTCAATAGATTTTATTTCAAGATTATTGTATTTAAATAAGAAGATACACTGAACTATATTCAGCAATTTGCTGCCAACTGCACAGGGATTAAAGCAATCATTGTTAATGATGCAGTATGCGCAGAACTGTCAGTGATTTTTTCGGAGGTTATTTAAAAATGTGAAGTTTATCGTGAACGACCTATATTGTAACATGTGTCGGTTAAATATACATAGTTTTAAGTGTCACATAAGATGTTTAAAACTTGTAATAATATTTACTTGTGTACTTTACATTATTATTAGCACAATAATATTACTTAAACATGTTTTTCCTATGTACTGTGATTTTTATAAAAAGTGAAATACATGCACTCGTGGCGAAATGTAGCGATTCAAGCAAAATGTGTTGTTCTCTTCGTGTGTATAACTGTCAACCTCCATGGTGCCCTGTTAGTACTGTGTCTATTTAATTTTAAGATGTAAGTCTCCCTCTGTCTGTTCCAAAAATGTTAGGTTGTTAAGATGATGGCAATCATTTCTTTAAGTAAATTTGTTTGTAATAAAAATTTTCTGTTTTAAATTCAAGGTAAACCAATTTTTTATTTTGTCTTCTGTATTTCTGATAGTGTTGTGTCTGTGAGATGTACCCAGTGTGATATGTTATTGACATCCTTGAGCATCACCATGTCATCATTTAATTTTAATGTAATGACTGATTTGTCACTTGGTTTCTCAACTGATTACTTGTTGGTAAAGGAGATTATTTAAATTTGGACACGTGAAGTCTAACAATTTTGGGTTTTAATATTGGCATAAGCTATCGTTCATTAATTCACATTTATCCAGTTTGTAATGTTTTCTTACAAAATTAGGGTTGTTTTCACATTATCTTGGGCTCATGAAACTTTACTTTGCATATGAAGAGCTTGTGTTTAGTTTATTTTAACAGCTTGTTGTAGCTGAATTTTTTGTTTGAGAATAGACTCCATGCATTCAGGATTATTTTGTAATTTATTAATAAATGGTTGTATTTCTTACATTCTGTTTGTCCTGTGTAACTTTAATCAATTCTCAGGGTTGCTTCTACTGTGCAATACTTGCATACTTGCCTGCTTTTAATTATAAATGTAATTTTTATATGATTCATTCGTAGTGTGACCTACAGAAATAAAAAAGATAATGAAAAAGTAGTGGATTCCTGTTAATTTATATTCAATTCAAAAAGGTTATATCATTATTAAACTAGCCCGTAAATTTTCTTAATATAATGCAATTTCATACACGACATTAATAAAGGTCGATGTTTACGATGTTGTAAAATTTTAAATCCACGTATTGTCCAAAAAACAGGAGTGAAAAGAAAATCATTCCTTTCAAATAGTATTAACATTAGTGCTGCAGGAAACAATTTTTTTAAATAAATTGTATAAAATAATTACCTACCAGTGCATATTTGTGCTTTGAGATAAGAGAGTAAAAGAGTGGGGTGTACAATAAAATGCAGTACATCTAAAATTTACAGCTTTTACTTCCATCCTTTTGAGGAGTAATCAGTGACAAAATTCTGTTACAGTGTCTAAAGTCTGTTACGTTTATCTGTGTTACTTACAGTTAGTCTCTCTCATTATGGACTGACACAAAAAATTTACATTTGGTTATTTTAATTTTACTGTGCAAGAAATCTGGAGTAGTTTTTGGGCTGGTTCACATGAAAATTGAATTTTTTGCCAATAAATTGTGTGTTGTGTGATGACCAAACCAACTAGAGGAATTCTGTCTGTTGCAATAACAAAACTAAAATATTTACATAGCACCACAAAAAGTGATCCATTTATTTCCAGACTTACAAAAATAGACAAACGGAAGATAGGCAGAATTTCATATACAAACAAAAATATTGTATTCTCGTCTTCAGGCTTGCAATTAAAATATTGGGGGATAAGATATTAATATTTTTTTTGATAACTTAAGCAATACCAAAATTCTAGAAACCTATTAATTTTCATGAAGACCCATTGCAGCATGGTTACGGTACAAATATTTGGTCTTCATGAAGTCAAACCATTCAAATTGAATAATTTTCCCCCACTTCAGTAAATTTAAAGGAATGCTGCTGTGTTTGTTGTAATAGAAATTATTATACAGTATTGTAGCAACATTTTCAATTGCAATAGGTCATTCTGTTTTGTCTTAGCAGGCAGTTAGAACTTGGTATTTTTTAATGTAATGTTAAGACTTACTTGTAAAACAGTATAATTTAAATAGTTTTGATTTAATCACTAGTCTTAAAGAAAATGTTACTTAGAAAAATGTAGGAAGCTTTTGATAAAAGCAGTACTAGAAGAGTGTGTCCCACAAAAAGAAATTTCATGCAGAGTGTGAAAACAGAGGGGCGGCGAGGGCTAGGGACCAAAGCAGAGTGGAAGAGAGCTAGAAAATAAAAGAAATTATTGGGGAAAATTATGTATTTGGTTGGAGATAAAAGCTAGAAGCAGTTGAATAGGTATGTTAGGAGGCTGACGAGGAGATAGAAAAGTTACATTATTAAAATATAGGAATGGTCTTGTCGCTTCAGCAGACAAGAGAAGGCTGATATTCTACAAAGTCACTCTACCTGGATGTATGTGAGCCATGTTACAAGTGGGAAGGGCAGTGTGTGATAAATTTAGAGTACAAGGAAAGGACGTACTTTAACCTTTTTCTAGATGTTCACCTAGTACACTCCATACCCCCATGTCCCTCATCATTACTGGTGGCCTGAAATTACCTTCATCCTCTCCAACCTGCCTCTGCCATCTCCACTTACCCTTCACCTACCTGACTGCATGGAAATGAAACACAGTGCTGTATACAGAGTCCATCTATCATTACTGTGAGCAGAAAATTAACATTGTGCAATACCAATGATAAGTATTTTATGTAACTATAAGACTGTTAAGAGTGAATTGCCTAGTAATATACCTTTATCTTTACAACTTCCCTTCATTAGGTGTGAACAGCAGGTACGTGCTACATGATCAAAATTACATTCAGAGCTTGCCTTGGCACAGTGCGCACTTCACCATTTGGTTGTGTTCTGATCTTTACATAAATGTAAAGCATAAACACATTCCAATTATTTTCTCTTTCAAAGTCAGTGAAAATTAGGCTAGATAAATTTTTCAGGGTTTCTAACAATATGTTTCCCATATTCTCATATCAAACACGTTAAAAAATAATTTGTGATTACCGGTACTTCATTGGCATACTCTTTAATTTTTAATGTTTTACAGTAATATTAAGCTCAATAATAAAGTATTACATACGAAATCAATACAATTAAATAATTTCTAAGTTATCCTTGTAATTAAAGTATAATTTCTACTGAAAATGGAAGTAAGTAACTTCTTTATATTGTAAAAGAATGTTATCCTTACTCTAAATGCATTCTTATGCCTCAGGAGTGATGTTAAATAACTTAAAATTCATTATTTGAATTTACAGTAATCAAAGCATATCCATTGAACCAAATTTCACTAGAGGGTAGGTCGAGATGTTCTGTACATTGAAAGTGCAGAATAAAAAGATCTGTGCAGACTGCTTAAGATGTGTAATATGCAGCATTACCACTCAATACCCTGCAGTGATCATGGATTCAAGCTTTGCACTAAAATGTTATAGACTGTACCATGTAAAGTTTCCAGATTGTGACATTTCTCTTCTGAGAAAGATGCCTGACAGTTCCATTGTGTTGACCTTTAATCCTTCCCAGCTTCCTGGAAAAACCAGTCCTCTACAAACAAGTTTAGAGGCACTTTTTTCAGAAGAGAAATGTCAAAATCTGGAAACTATGTGGAATAGACAATATTATGCGGTTACTTTACTTTCAATACACTTACAGTGTTACAACATTCATCAATAGAAAAATATTTCAAACATATAGGCCTAACACAAAATTAGTAACCTGATGTCACAGAATAAATAATACTATCAGAAGCGACAGGACATGATTTTTATCGAACTCATTTACTCTTTGGAATGTTATGATTTATTTGAAATAGCTGTTTCGTTATACTAAAATTAAGTCTATCTTATTGAAAATTCTGCGAGTAAATTATATATGTAAGTACTATTATATGTGTCATTTATAATTATGCAACTTAGATACAAACAATTCGAATTGCATATTTCAATATAAGAAGCTATATGAACCAATGCCTAAAATTACATGTGGCTTTGTTTACTTTCTATAACGCACCAACGACACATGGCTGTTTACATATCTGAACGCACCGAGAGCTGGTACGATAGTAACAATGAAAAAGCTGCCTTATGTCGCTTCTGAATGTATTATTTATTCTGTGCTTATGTTTACCACAGCTGTGAATACTGCAATAAAGAATTAACACTCTATATTGCAATTAGGTTAGACTATACAATCTAAAAATTGTAGGACAGTTTCAATAACAAACACAAATGGAACATTCCCTTGTTCATCATGTACACAATGGATACATTGGTAATAAGAATTTTGTTCTAGGTGTGGCATGTTAACACTATTTACCCTTTGCAAAGATAAATTGAACATCCAAGCTTTACAATATTACTATCACTAGAAGGAAAACAATACCAGACTTGTTTGGTATTATGAAGAATGAACAAAACACTTAAATCAGCTTACCGCAGTGTGTCAATGTAATTTATTACATTTTATTTTTCTTTATGACTCCCTTACAACAACTGTATTGGTAGGTACATTATGCAATTTGACAAATTTGCAGTGTGTGGTTTACTCCATACCTCCTAACAAATTCAAAATAGTTGAAATGCATAGGACTACTGTTTTGCTGTGAACTAAATTTACTCTGTTCTGTTGACCTTTAACATTGTAAAGAAATAATTGAGGATTAATGACTTATCCAAGTAATTTATATGTTGGGTACCTATTCATACCACAGATTAAAATGAAAGAACATGGTAGATATTCATAATTTATGTTGAAAACAGTGTTGATGAGAGCTGTGCGAGCGGCTGTGGCACCACCTTGACGCAATACATTAGCAGCTGGAACGGCAACAAACTGGAATGCTTCCGGATCAACATTAACATTAGGATCCACAGGTGCCTCTGCTTCGTTACCTGCAATGGCAATATTGTGAAGAACGCATGTAGCAACCACTATTTGCAAGACTGTGTCCAATTTTACACGCATCTTCAACGAAAGGCATGGGAAACGGCGTTTTAGAACACCAAATGCTCTTTCAATTGCATTTCGTGTTCTTTTATGTGCAAAATTGTAGTTTTGCTCTGCCCGAGTTATAGGTGTTAGCAAAGGAGTATGCCGGTATGGTCGGCATGCATACCCATTATCACCAAGCAGAACACCTTCAGGAATAATCCTATTCTCAAGCTGTGCGTGAACAGCACTCTGAGTAAAAATTGTACTGTCGTGGGTGTAACCTGGCCAACGAGCAACAACATTATTGAATGCAAGATCTGCATTACAGATGGCCTGAACATTAATGGAGAAGTACTGCATCCTGTTGCGAAACAGCTCTGCATTTTCTCATCCTGGGGATTGAATTGGGATATGAGTGCAATCAATACATCCCAATATTCCTGGATAACCAGCAATCTGGTAAAACCCTTTCATGGCATCTCTTCGTTCTTCATGATTGCTTGGCATAAAACCTCAATGCCAAAAGTAATTGGTTGATGGGTGAAATGGGTTTGTTTCTCCTGGTACGGCTTTGTAAGTGCCCCTCGATTTGTCCCAATATTTGAGTCACTGTGTTTTTTGACAAACTAAACCTCAATAAAAAATTCTTATCATCTAGCTCGTCAAATGGGTTACTCCTTGTTAGATATACTTTTTGCCTGGGCACACGATAAGTATAGTCTAGCAACTGTTCCACCGCATTATCTACTACTTCAGCTTCAGAATCTGAATCCAGCATGATTATAACAAAAACAGTTCTCAAGTGTTTTTTTTTTTAAATTAAAAGTCAACCAATACACCCTAACCTAAATACACTAACAATCCACAAATGTTTAAAACACCAGTTTTTGATCAACAAACTTCTTTTCAGCAAAATGCATTGCTATTATAAGCATAATAACTTCAGTACCGTACATAAATTTCTTTTAAAACAATGAACTTTTATTTGTAAACAATTTTATATATAGCTATGATCTAGGATAATTTAATGAACCAAGAATATTCGACCGTTCAGGATCACGATCAAAATGACTTGGATCAAGTGGTGATCGTGTTTTGTGAAACACTTTAGGGCCCTGATCTCAGATCATCTTACGAATGATCTTAGATCAGTACCTGAACCTCCTTTGTGCAAACGGCCCTAGGTATCTTAGTATTATAAGACAAAAAATAAAAACGAGGAGATATATGTTATTGGGCAAACAGCACGCATGAATAAACTTCTTTAAAACTGCTATGCTCTATGCGGAAAAATACGTTTTTACTACATAACACTGTACATATTCCAACAAAAACTTCGTTATTTATATATTCCACAACTCAAAATAGACAAATTTTACAGTTCCAACCTAAAATTTAATTAAATTCGCCGAACTCGAGAAGCATGTTTTGTAAACAACTCGGAGCACAAAAATATAAACCAAAATAACTGTTTTGGCGCGAGATAATTCACTGCCACATGAAGGCAATTTCTGCAAATACAATCAGTGATCCGAGTGGCTGTGAGCAGTAATATGATAGCCATCCTATGGTGTTGCCAAGTAACATGACCGTAAAATTAAAGTCAGTAGATTTTGTTAAGGGAAGTGCTTAGTGAATCGCAAATTAAGGTAAGTGGCGTTAAGCACCCGTTACTTAAAGTTACTAGCCATAACTAAGGAAAGTGTGTGAATTGACCCCCTGATGTAGAGAACTACAATCTATCATTCCTGCAAGACCACTTGAACTAGTGCCGGTTGATTTGTTTGGGCCACTCCCACAATCATGAGCAAAAGTAACATTCGTATTTGTGGTTATGGATGTGTTTACCAAGTTTGCTAAACTGTGTGCTATAAAGCTGGCCAATGCAAAAACTGTTTTGAACTAGTTGAAGGTATTCATAGAAGAGGTTGGTAAACCAAACTATGTTCTATCAGATAAATGAACCCAGTTCACAGGAAAAACTTGGCAAAAAGATCTTAAAAATTTAGACCTTGTTCCCACCACAACTGCAATAAGACATCCTGAAGGTAATCCGGTTGAGTGTAAAATGAAAATTTTGGACAATATGTTAGGGTTTATGTGCCACGATTCACACCAGAACTGATTAAGCAAGTTACCAATGATTGAGTTCGTAATGAACAACACTGTGCACGAATCTACGTTGATGACTCCTTACGAAGCCTTAACAGGCAGGGAGAATATTGTGTATTACCTCAAGTTACTACCAAAGTTTCACCACAATAGACAAAAGGAAGATGTCAGTCAGCAGGAAGCTAGAGAAGAATTACGCAAGTTGGTTGAAATGAGACTAATTCAGTCAGCAGAGAAGAGGAAAAGACAATCAGGAAAATTAAAGCTAAAAAAATTCAACCTCGGTCAACAGGTAAAAGTACGGGCTAATTACGTGAGCCAGCATTAGTCACATCTATTTAAGAAATTTCCCCCCTCTTCCATGGTCCTTGTTCTGTGTCTGAAATAAACAAAGAGAACAACTACGAACTGAGTGATCCGGTTACAAAAGCTGTTATAGGGAATTTTAACATGTGAGCACTCAAGGAGTATTACACACCTGTAGACCAAGTTTATAATACCCAGCAGGAGCGATATATTCTGCGAAAAAGCCCACGAACACACACATTTGCAAAAAGCTAGTGAAGAGGAAAATATAGGGGGAAAAAATATTACTTCCGTCATCCGATATAGGTATTGGTAAATCAGGAAGTTCTTTACCTAAGCAACATTTGCCATTGTTGACAGAGTGAGTTCCACTTACTTGAAGACCTCCTGTGAGATTACTATTTTGTTGAAGTAATTTTGAATAATATTCCCTTGTTTGTTATTATCGATTTGTTCTATTATTTGTCAATGTGGTAAATAGTCGTTGTACTGGAAACCTGGCGTTCGACGGTCACGAAAACGACTACGAAAAACATTCAATTAACTGGAGTACGCTTAGGCTAGTATTGGAGCACTGCTGAAGTCGACAAAGAGGACAAGTCCTGCGCTTCGATAGCCTGCTGGCAAATAGCTGTTCTACGTCATAGAGGAACGGGAGAACAGGAGAAAATCAAAACCATCGCCCTATTCAAGTATACGGCAAAAAGTGGTGATGCAGATAAAAAAAACATTTGAAGAAGTGAACAGTAAAATATTTTTTAAAAATGTATAAACAAAGCTGCTGTCGAATTTATTTTATATCTTTGTCTCCGCACGCGGAATTATTATTCACGTACGTACGTTTCTTTCTTTACTTTGTTGTCCTTAGTGAAAAAGGATAAAAATCATGATTATTATTCTGCTACAATTTTGTGTCTATTCAAGTATCCATTTCTCTTGATTAAGTTATCAATAACATATATTATTAGAAAGATTGAACTAGTAAAAAATTGTATAAATAAATATTTGTGTAACTGTGCCTAAAGGCCCGGCTACAACAGATGTCGCATTAAACGCTAAACGCAATGCGTTACAGTAGCGATACCAGCACTTATACAACTGACGTCAATAGTCGAAAAGTGGCGTTAGACGAACCAATGAAATGCCAGAACGAGAAACGGGATATTTTCTTGCTTGCTACGTTAATTTTGTACACTACTGTTGGTCATACTGAACAGGATACAGCTGTTATTAAAGGCTGCCTTCCATTGTTCACTGATTTCACTGATATCACTGACAGTTCGCCAGTGTCCGTGAACAAATAGGGAACAGCGTCAGTAATCAGCAAAATATTTTCACCGTCAGTAAATAGATAATATCGGAACATTAAATCAGTAAACATTACTGCAATGTACGTTGCCTAGCAACTACATCTCTGGCATATCTGTGATTTCATTCTTGCGATAAACAATCAAGTTTATTTGGTTCGTTGTGTAAATTGTATTTACTTTAAAAATAAAATGGGAATGTTTTTAGCAAATTGATACATCTAACGGTATTATTTTCTTCATTTTTTCACGACGCAGCTTAAACAATGTGTGTATTTAAGGTTTGGGAGCTGTATCCATTATTTTTAAATGCATAAGCAAGGTACGATTCAACCTCTAAACATTATTTAGTCTTTTCAAACTGCACGACGAATGCTTCTGTAACTATAAACAGAAGTTAAATAAACATGTATAAATTAATAGATAACTTACTCACTTTGGCCCTTATATCTTAAAAAAGACTTTGTCCTATCATTAGATAACTTCAACTTTTGAATTTCCGCCAAAAATATTGGTTTACTGACAACACCGATACTCTGAAGTGCCAGTAAAATCAGTAATCTCAATAAACGGATGTAGCCTCGCACAGGGTATCTCCACCAACCGACCATCAGTGACTATCAGTGCCATCAGCAATATCGGAACTATAGCTGATATTACTGAAAACACTAGCCAGTGAAATCAGTGAGTAACGGAAGACGGCCTTTGTGTTTATTTACGCTCGTGTTGCATATAATTACGCCTGCAATCATCAATTAATTTTGCTGACATGTGGGATATTCTGAATTATTTAAGTGTTTGAAGAAATAAAATCCAGTAAGAGCGAAATACCATTGAAAGATAATCCCGTCAGGTTTTTTTTTATTTCCGTCACATTTAATTAGCCGATGTTTCAGTTTTATTCCCACTAAATGGTTACGATTCACTAGTTATTGTTGTTTGGTTAATTTGAATAAAAACTAAAATGTGTGTGTTTACAAATGTGTTACTTACACTTGTCTCATAATTTCTTTTTCTTTTAAAATATTGTCACTTAATTATTTAATATTTAGGCCTAATTGGATACATGTTTATTTCATGTAAGCCTAACATAACCCACTGAGCAACTCTGCTCTAAATTTTATCCTGGATCTGAAAGGGTAATGTTTCAGACAAACAGGCCTACAGCTCGAAAGAGCTACGTTTATAAATATTAAATTAGGTGAATGAAAAATGTTACGTTTCTTCATCTGCAGCTGGTGGTAGAATATCACGAATGGGATTGGTTTTTGCACCTATATGGTGTAGTTATCATTGAATAAAAAAATTGTGGTGTTTGTTAATAGGTACCTTTTCAGTAAACAAGTAGAAGGTATGCAAAACATGTTTAAAATGCACAGTCGTTCCGAGCGGCACAATTACAATCACTCCTTGTACGTTGCAAAGTAGGCCTAGGCCTAACCTAAGTTTATGATCATGTTAACGGTACTGTACTCGTCGCATCATTATAATAAAATTTTTGTTAGCAGGCCTACCTTGTTCCATAACATGCCATTTGCTACAGACAAATATTTGGTTTACCACCAACATATTTTCATTGCAGACCTAAGGTAGTAAAACTATTCAGCCAAGTCATTTCGTAAATTCCCAGGTTGAAGGAACATACGTTTTGTGTCAAACAAAAAATTTCGTGGAGAATTTTATGCCACATTGTTGGAAAACACGTGTCCTCGAAACCAATTCAAGACTCTCAATCAAATTACAAACTTTTCTACACATAAATAATCAATGTATATCATTTGTAGCGTCCCGACCACAGATGCAACACAAAAAAAAAGTAACTTGGGTTTCGTTTTTACAATCTCCTTGTCTGTCAGTTTCATCGAAATGCTAAAAATATATTCATTTTATGAAATATACAACACAGAATTTCAATAATAATAATATGTTACATTCAAACGTCAGACTTGTAGTTGCTAAGGAATAGTGTATTTAAGCGTGTTGACGATGGCAATGTTTACTTTTTCCCCTCCCGTATTTCCCGTGTACCTACGGAGTCATTTAGATACTTCAAGTGCAAACATTTAAACACAGCTTGACTTGCACAGTCTATGATATAGAATGCGTTGATTGGTTGACGGCAATCGTTAAACGCTGAAACTTGGAAGTTTGCCATCTTTTACCGCGTTGCGTTTAGAGCGATGCGCCGGAATAACGCGTGATGTACGTGGTAGCCATCGGTGTTAGCTTACGTGTACTAATCTCTTGTTGTAACGTATTATTGTAACGCGACATCTATTGTAGACGGGCCTTAAGAATAAGTAAGGAGAGTATCAGGCAGATAGGTATAACGTATATACTGTGAAAGGATTTAAAAAGATTAATTGTTTTCACGAATCGATATATTTTTGAGTGAATCATACAATGAACAAAACATTCATTATCCGATTAACTGGCGATGCTCTGTGATGTTTCAGAAAAATAAATAACTTTTTGAAAAATAATTATGATTATATTGTACCTACCACTGGTTAAAATACCAGCTATGATTTGTTTATCTATATTGTGAAAATGTTACTCAGTTTAATTGTTTACAGTTCTTGGTTCCCAATGTCTTAAATGATTTTCCTGTTGCTTTAGTTTGGTTTATATGATGTATTTTTATTCAGTTTATATTATGTAATTCTTCAAACAAAATGTCCAGTGATTCAATGTCTACGCTGAAGAAATTAAATTCCAATGGAAAATGGAAATTGTCTTGGTAATTAAGGAAAATAATAACTTCTTTGATTTAATCAAAAACGTGAGTGCTATGTTTTAAATATAACACAATATACAGGAAAGTTTCTCTGGTGTAATTAATTCCATTATTATGAGTCACGAATTTGTTGCAGCTAAAGGACAAGTTGTTTAGAGTTCTAATCAACATGTATAGAAAATGTTACAAGGTATGTTGCAAAGATACTTACTATTACACATCTGTGGATTACTGGCATTACCTACCTGGATTTTTTTTTAGAATATGGTTTAACCTGTAAAATTGAGAACTACACGACGAAAGTGTAAGGGCCGTATCTATAGACTTTTTTTGAATGACAACCAACTGCTCACCAATGCTTTCTCTATAGAGATAGCAGTTGGTTGTCATACGAAAGAGGTTTATAATATCGGCTCTTAATGTAAAGAAAGCCTAAAAACCACCCACATAAAAAAATACCTTCAGAGTCTCTTGTGCTACCGGTGCCAACCCATACAGTACAAATAAATCGTGGCAATGTCGCAGCGACGTCGCAGGGAAGTCGCAGAACGTCGCTGTAAGAGATGGGCAGAATGAAACAACTTACGGTTTCGAAACATTTGAAACGGCACAGTGAAATATTTTGAAACAGTGTTTCGAAACAATGAAACACTTGCATAAAAAAGTGTCTTGTATTATGTGCTGTGCTGAAACATATTTGTTTCATTCATTTCTTTGCTGCTAGATATTAACTCATTACCATTGTCTGGAAGTATTTAAAACAGGATATTATAAATACCCTTGTATATAATACTTCTGTGCTTGGTTAATTGTAAAATACGCAAAAATATCCTATTTTCTATTGCTTTTATAAAGGTGTCTATAATTTTAATATGATGCAATTAAAAGTAAACTCATGCTTCAATTAAACAGCCCGTATTCAGAACCTTATAATCAGTGGCGTAGCCAGAGGGGGGGCCCAGGGGGCCAGGGCCCCCCCGACCAACTTCACACTGTTTTTAAAGTTATTTTTGGCTTACTTGTATAAATTCAATTGTTATTTTTATTTTATGTTTATTTTATATTTACATTTATTTATTTTATATTACCAAAGGAATGTAACCTATACTCCAGTGCTCTGTCAGGTAACAGCTGGGATTATTTGGTGCTTGACGTTGGCTCAATAGCAGGACTGTCACTGCGGGGTCAAAGTCTCTCCCTTTCTGTCTCTCTCTCTCCGGATTTTATGACTGCAGTCCCTTGTCACAGCAGGGGCGCAAGCTGGTCAGCCGCTCCCGCTACTTACCATTTTCTAAGAAATTTAAACCACACCCTTCACAACAACCTGCCTGCTACAGTGCTACTGGTGCCTTGAAACAGAAAGTGTTGAGTTTTCTGCCTCTCTACTGGTTACCGTAGCCTCAGTGCTTCAGTGTGAAAATTGGTATTTATTTCGCAGTTTTCTGTGTGAGTGACGTTAGATTCGTAACCATGAGGTACATATTTGTATTTATTTATGCTGGCTTTAGGCTAGAATAATGTGATTCTTTTAGTGGAGACGTGAAGCAAATGCGTTGCTACAATGAGTGACAAAAAACGTAAAGGCAGTAATTTATTTTCTTATTTTCGAAAAGTGCCAAAACAAGATGGGAGTGGAAGTGACGTTGCTAGTGTACCTGTTCCGGTAAGTTTTATTACTAACTTTATTTATTTTGT
>PNEQ01044190.1:0-40707 GCA_003012365.1 Medauroidea extradentata
GAATGTGTCTCTGTTTCTCCTTGCGTTGTCACTTATAACTAACATCTGTCCTTATAGATTACTTTGTGGGGATCTCAATGCACTACACACGCACCAGGCAAGCCGGGCCCCCCACACTTCCAGGCTACTCTGCAGTCCAAGTTAAACGAAGCACCTTGCGACTTCATTAGACATCTGCTAACGCCGAGAATCGCGCATATATCTGCAGTCGAGTTAATCTAATCATGTTTACATTAACGTTAAGGTTAGGCCTAAATATTCTACAGCATAAAAGAAATCGAAATTTGGAGACCAAAAGGGCGGGCCGGGTCAAGTACCCTTTTACAACATGTATCCGCCCACCTATTATTTCTATACCATATAAGGTTTCCCCAGGGGAAAGAGAAGTAATATATGACATTTCTTAAGGAGCATATCAAGAATGGTGTACTCAGAACTTGTAGCACTAGTTCGGGTACCCAGTTGGTAAATGCTGACTGTATCAAACCCCACCTCGATGAAAATAAAACAGTGAAGAATTCTCCTACACCTAAAGCAGCTAGAGGTCTATGAAACTTTTCAGGTCTTGCCTTAATTTTACTGGAAATTTATTGAAAATCTTTTCCAGATTGCCAAACCTCTGTCTAGTCTTTTGAACAAAAAAGAAAGTTTTACCTGGGACGAGCCCTGGGAACAAGCAATTCTGGCTTTGAAAGATAATTTATCTTCATCCTTTACTTAGTACATTTTCACGAAGGCGATCCCATTGAAATACACACAATGCTAACACTCAAGGTATTGGGGCGATTATTATGCAGCAATATGAAAGAATGGCCCCGTAATGCATACACTAGTTGTACTCTCACTCCAGCTTAAACTAGATACCCTATCATTCAGTTAGATTGCCTTGCATTAGTACGACACTGATCAGTTCAGGATCTGCATTTACTTACTGACTTACATTCTGTGCTACATGGACGAGTTGAAAATGAACGCTCATAGCACAGGAGGGATAACACGATGGGCTTTGAAGATGCTCGAATATACTTTTGAAATAAAATATTCCAGTGGCAAAAGCCACTTCCATGTTGATTTTTTAAACTGAGAAAGCAAAATAACCTTTGATTAGCTAGTGTTTTTACTTCCTGGTTTTGGTAAGTGTAAGCTCAGAGAAAAGACCCTAGCCTGCTGCCTTTGATTAAAGAAGTTGAACAGCCCACAAATAACAACTCAAATTAGGCTGATTAGCGAATAACTTTTGATTAAAGAACGGGAAAATTGTTAATGTTCAACCCTAGGCAATGACTATTGTTTATCCCTGAAAGCCTAAAAGGTGAAATCTTAAGTGAATGTCATGATAACTCTTTTAAGTATGAGGTCATTTAGGCATGGCTGGCTCATACTATAGATAATATCCGTACTGGAAATGTCTGGCAATAGATGTAGAGAGGTACATTAGAACTTGTGTAAATTGCAAGACGAAGAATAGTACCAACAGAAAACCAGCAGGCCTGTTACAGCCTATCCTGATGAATGAACCTTTCGAACAAGTGGGGATAGACCTGTTACGGCCATGTTCTAAGACCACCGTTAGAAATAAGTGTGTAGTCACGTGTATCGACCATGGTACACAATGGGCAGAGAAGAGAGCTGTTGCCAACGGCACTTCGCAGGAAGTAGCTCAATTCGTACTGGTAAACACAGTATGCCGCCACTCAGCGCCGAATTCGTTCCTGAGCTATAGGGGACATGTCATTAGTTATCCAGTATTTCGTTAGTCGCTGCGACTTATAGATATCCACGGAGCTATGACCTCTATATATCGACTACAGTGTAATGGGGCGGTTGAAATGCTGCATGCTACATTGAACAATATGATGTCGCAGTATGTCAGTACGAACAAGTGCGATTGGGTCCAAGGTTAGCCGCTAGTGAACATCTATAATATTAGTAGGAAAGAGAGTACAGGTTTCAGTCCATTTTTGCTTGTGTATGGCAAAGAACCCATGCTACCATATCAAGTGTGTCTCAACCAGAAAGTGGTTGAGTGGTGGAGCAAGCTGCTGAGGATGAATTGAAAGACCCTCCAAAGAACTTGCATAAACAATAGGAAAAGGCTAAGCGACTGTAAGGGTTGTTGAGAGTGGTGAAAAAGTTTTCGCCCAACTTGTATGCTCTTAAGAAAATCATAAAGGAGCAACCCAAGATAGAGGCCAAACATGTAGAGTCAATTAAGCTGTTCTACAAAATGAAAATTTAAATTTTTTATGCAACAAACTTCTCCTTTGGTAAGCAATTAATTCAGTTTAAATGTTTAAGTTTTTTTTTTTCTCTCATTTATTTTCCATTTAATCAGTTTGGGAGACTGTCAAATTGATGGAATGTATGAGCTGGGATGCCTAATTTTTTTTCCCTCTGGCAGATAGTTTGTTTTAACAAAAATAAAAGTAACCTAGAGCATAATTATTTCAGTTGAAAAAACGTGGCCTAAAATATTGTTCACAGGAAGACATCCTTGACGAAGTGAGCAGTTGAAAATTCTGGTAGGACCTGACGGACGAGGATGGTGGTGACAATCGTAATGATTTGGCTGGCTCAGATGCTGATGGTGGGAGGCTCAACTCAAATAAGGAACTGATGGCTGTTGGGAGTTGTCGCGGGAGCCCACGTCCAGCAAATGCCAAAGGTGGTAGTGTACTCGTCCTCATTACCCTTAAAATTTTGAGTCAGCATGGTCATGAAAGTTAACAAGTAATGTGGAAAATATGAATTTAGGAACAACTTGCAAGACTTGGTCTTGCTTGTGAGATCCTCAAGATTGTAGGGTGTATCAGGAACATTTGTTTTTTGTGCCGAGATATACATGTAGGCAGTAACTGGGGCTTTTGCCTTAACACACTTTTTCAGTGAACTGCTGCAGAACACTTAGCTGAAGATTGTTGTTTTAATTATCACAGTTAATTAAAACACAGGTAGGACCCGTGCATTATTTACTTCCAGTGCCGTCGGAAATTTAGAGCTAGTTTGCATATTTAAGTAGAAATATTTCTAGATTTTTAGGTAATGAGAAGCACCCCTGTACTTCTGACTTGCCTTGTGACCAGTGCCGGATCTAGAAGGGAACAAGACGGGCATGTGCCCCGGGCGGCATATCGAAGGGGCGGCAGGGGCGTCATTTGGGGCTACAGGGGGGGGGCAAATGCCCCCCCCCCCCCCCGGATTTAGAATTTTATGTGTATAAATATATTTTTTGTACTTTTAAATGTGCTAACTTAAGCATATAAAACTGAAGTTTTATTACTAAAGTATCTAATTTATACATGCTTAATTAATAAAAAAGATGCAACAAGGTCACTGTCGCCAGAAAACAAAATCTTTCCCTCCCCTAGAAAAACCTGAAATGACGCCCCTGAGGGGCGGCAGGCTGGCTTAACCTTTTTTGACAAAGTTACGATAAAAAATATAATTTGCCCAGAAAAATATAATTCTTTTAAAGATGAAAATATAAATTGTTGGCTGAGAAAAAGTGATTAACATTGTTAGGTAACCCTTAAGTATCGTGTTGTGGTAGTTGTGGACTTATGTTTATGTGTATGTCAATGTTTGCAAATTAAATCGAAATGACAAGTTTAATTTCATGACATAATTTGGAAGGACAGATTTTTCATTTAACATAAATTCAATTTCTTTACAACTAATACAAAATTAATATTTCAGCAGTATTAGGCCCTAACTATTTTTCCACCCAAAATTTTGTCTTACTTTAAAATTTAGAAAAACAAACTTAGGAAGGAGCGGCATAAGCCATCTTTGCCCCCCTTAAAAATTATCTGAATTCATTACTGCTTGTGACTGTAGGAAGTATTTTAACAATGAACTTAGGATCTCTGAGATGTACTTGTGTGATTTTAATGCTAGGACTAAATTTGAAATAGTTCATGTCGTTCCTGCTGCATGGTCTAAATTAAAGAAACTTAATTTTCCTGCTCATACTACTTCTACGCAGACGATTTTCCCTTCACTTAATGATTGTCTGCAAGATGATTGGCCGTCTGCCATTTCTCTTTTCAATTTCAGTTTGGAGAGGAATGCCTCTAAAGAAGCTAAGATTGTGTCAATAGCCTTATAGGTATCAAGAATTTTTGGATTCGTAACTTTCAGAGTATTTCTTTAAGCCTGATAATAGTAATTTTATTGGTCATTATTGTGAAGAACCCGTTAGGGTTAGGAGTTGTGCCCTCAGTCTACAGTAGATTTGGAGACTGCTTCCATAGTCTTTATAATAACATGTTTCTTGGCTGTATTCCTAGTAATTTTTCATTTAGTAGATGTAAGGCACATTACCTGTTATCAGATGCCTTAAGACCATACTTTAAACAGAAACAGTTGTATGATATGGCAGGAAGTTTATTCACTCTTTGCTTCGACGAAACAACAAATTCTGCGGGTAAAAAGGAGCTGCAAATTTGTGTTAGACATTGGTCAAGCAGTCAATCAAATGTGGTTATGCAACATCTTCAGACATTTTTCATTGGCAGTGCTAATGCAGAGAGCTTACTTGAAAAATTAATTAAGCAATGCATCAGGCCTCTCTTTCTAGACAGTCGCTCCCCATGGTGAGTTGTGATGGTCCAAATGTAAACAAGGAGTTACTAAGATTTTTAAATGTTTGTTGCAATGGGAGCTTACAATTACAATTTATTGGTTTGTGGACATATGCCATTCACATCTTGGTGTTCCGATCAGCTGTGTCTCAGCGTGAAGACAGGGATAGATCGCAATCCCCAAAACGTTGCATTTATTCGTTGGTTTTAACTTGTGTTGTATTGTCTATTGTCTTGTATTTGTTGTCCACTGTTCACTGTTTTTTGTCTATTTCCATCTTTTTTCATATTGGGTATATGGTTCTATATTTGTGTATGTCTTTTGTGTCTGGGTGTTGTGTCGATATTCGACTGAATTCTATCTCTAGAATTTTTTGATGTCCAATATAACAATTACAAAAAACTGACAGAATTCCTCCGGGATTACTTTTTTTCTATTTTTGCGGGTATTTTTACTTGTTCGTTTTCCTGCTTTGTCATTCAACACAGGTTTGATCAGCAAAATATGAGCAATGGCATATGTCCATAAACCAATAAATTTTAAGGAGTTATTAAGTTTGCTGGGTGAAGAACTTGAAGTAGAGAGACTACAATCACTCATTGATATAGCCACGTGTAATATTCATTTATTAAACAATAGCTTCAATGGGCTAGAAGAATTGAGAGATGTGTTTCCGAGTTAATAGTAGCTGTTTATGCATTCTTCAAGTGCTGGCCATCTAGATGGGAAAATTTCAATGCAGTTTAAGTTGAACATAATCTCCCAACCAGTTGCTTTATTAAATACTGCCCCTCCTGGTGATTAACAATCGAAGGAGCTGATGAAAGATTATTTCAACAATGGAATGCCATTCAGAAATATTACCTGGAGTGTATTCCAGCTAAACACAAGACACTTATGAACAAATGTGGATACAGAAAAGATTTGAACTTGATTAAGAAACGTACCGTTAAAGCTGAACTTTTGTTTGTGCTTTCAAGCTCTCATGTATTTTCTAGTGCAGTTGGGCTTATACGTAAGGAAACCCCATGATACATGTGCTACATAATGAAATTGAATCAATTGTAAATGTGCTAGCAGGACGTGTATGCAAGCTAAGTGTTGTAAAACAAACAGAGAGAAGTGAAGAACTATTTAAAAATACTGAAAATCTACTTCTTCTGTCCAAGTTGATACTTGATGAAAACATTAACAAAAATCTTTCTAAGGTGCCCGAGAAAGAAAAACTAATTATCTACAAATAAGTACATAAACATTATATTTCACCATGTAAACACATAATACCTAAGTCAGCACTGTACACTAAGCCATTGCTCAAGGCAATGTGCTGTCTTCATCCAAAACAGCAGAAATCACATCATAGTTGCTTAAATGCCCTAACAGGAATAATTAAAACTGATGTTTTACTTGATGAGTGTAAATTGCTTCAGTTGGAAGAAGATGAAGATGGAACTACAGAAAGCAGCATAGATACCTGTCGGTCTCAGTTTTTTTGAGAAGAATAACGCATCTGCTACGACTATATCAAACTGTCAGAAAAGTTGTAAAGGCAGCACTTTCACTCTCGCATGGCAGTGCTGATGCCGAAAGAGGTTTTTCTACATCTTGTAGAATTCTCGCTGATGATATCATTTCATAAGTCAGAAAGGATATTTAATGCTATTCTTACAGTTAAAAGTGTCCTTCGAAATTATGACAATAAGCCTTATATGGTACCAGTCACATATGACTTGCTTAAAATGGCTCAGAGTGCACATAAATGCTATACTGCTTACTTGAAGCAGAAGCGATTAGCAGTGGAAGAAAAGGCGAGAAAGATTAAAGAAGTGACTATCAGACAGTCGGCAGTTCATGCGCGCGCACGCAAGCACAGTCTGGCTTGTTCAGTGAATGGGGGGGGGTGAATGTTTATTGGCTGGCGTGGACAGTCAGGAGGGATTTTTTATCTATGTTTAGCGGCGTGTTTCTTACAGCACAGCACTAAAAAAATTGCAACACAGACGATTTTCCTCAAATTTTCAATTTTTTTACTCAAATTTTTCACGGTTCCTCAAAAAAGGTTGTAAATTACCATTGCTATGCCACGTCACATATCGAACTGGATAGCTGAGATAAGGACACGCGGAGAAGTGTGAGAGGGAAGTTCAGGCAAGACGGAGCAATAAGAAGTGAGGCAGAACAGGAGGAGATAAGGCAGTGTTAGTCATCACGTCTCACATATGTCCGTGTTGCGCGGGCGGCCTACGCAACCGGCGCGCGCTTCAACTATATTCCAGCCTAAATTTCTAGCATTTTTAAACAGTTTTTTTTTGTTTCACAGCTGCATATTACTAATTTATGATAACTGCATTATGTTATTGTTTAATGTACGCAAAATTATTTTTAAATAACGTTTTACTCCGATCTATTTCACTTTACTTAGCTTTAATAAATTTTTAAAATATTAATTTTTCCACGGTTCTTGGAAATTATGTCGTTAGATCCGATGCCGTTAGATCGGGGGTATACTGTAATTGCTATTTATAAATAATTCATCAACCTACTGTAGTGTAGAGTAACTGTGAGGTGAGTTAGCAAGACTGGGATGAGTGAAGATGGCGCCGGAGCCAGGAACATAGCAGTGGCAATGAGGATTTTAATTTAGGCCTATTTGTGTGCGGATTGTGATAATTATGGTGTCTTACGGGCATATGGATGAGTTCGAGGAACGGGCAGATAATATATGAACTTATTTAAAACAGTTACTGCATTATTTTGAGGCGAATTCAGTACAGAAAAAAAGCAAGTTGCTGTGTTGTCAGTAATTGGGAAGAACTCGTTTGGAGTATTATGCGACTTGGTGTCTCCAGGAGAGCCAGGGGACAAGACGTTCGCAGAGCTGGAAGTAATTCTGAAAGCTCATTACAGCCCAAAGACACTGGTGATTTCGAAGTGTTTCAAATTTCATAAGCGAGTGCAAAATGAGAATGAATTGATTGCCGAGTTTTCAGTCGCCACTAAGCATTTGGCACAAACATGCAATTTTGGCCCGTTTTTGCCAGAGGCTTTACAGGGCCAATTTGTAAGCAGCCTGTGCAACGCCAACATCCAGCAGAAGCTAATCGAAGCGGAGTATACACTGTATCAAGCATATGTATTGGTGACGACCTTGGAGCAGGCGGAGAAGCAAGAGCAACTCTTCCAGGGTCCTCAGTTGACACCTATTGAGGACGTATGCAAAGTGCAGGTGCAAAATAAACATCCCCCAGGTACAGGTACCTCAAGGCATACTGGAGGTCAAAGAGAATGCTTTTGGTGTGGTAGTAAAGAGCATATAGCAGCGACGTGTCATTTTTCATAGTACAAATGCCACACATGTTCTAAAATAGGTCATTTGGCACAGAAATTTTGCATGCAGAAGGTGGCATCAGTTTGCGGTGTGCAAGAACAGACACCAAGCGACCATGGGGGTGGCAGCAGTGGCAGTGAGCAACCATGTAAACAAACAAACTTCCATAATGACGTTTTAGACTTATTTCATGTTCAGTAGCAGACGGAGGCTTCTGTAGGTTATCAGGTGTCCGTTCGGGTGGAAGTTAAACCACTAGCAATGCAAATGGATACAGGGTCGGCGGTAACATTGGTGTCTAATGAAACATACCAAGCCAATTGGGCAAACTTGCAGTTGCGGGACTCTAATATCAAGCTGCAGACGTATTTTGGGGATTACTTACCAGTGAAGGGAGGTGTTCAAGTGAGAGTGGGATACAAGGATCAGCTAAAGCAACTCCCATTGTTGGTGGCGGACCCGGGCAAACAGCAACTTCCTTCATTGCTAGGACGGGATTGGCTGGAGCATATTCACTTGGACTGGAGCAACATCAATGCAGTGTCTGTGGATAAAGTGAGTAGTGTGGATGAGGTTAATGAGGAAGTGTTAAAGGGGCTACTAAATGAGTATGCAAAAATATTTAGTGGGGCATTTAGGGAAATAAAACAGTTTGTAGCTAACTTCACCCTTAAGGAGGGTGTGTCACCCATGTTTCTTAAAGCAAGAATGGTACCCTACGCATTGAAGGAGAAAGTGGAACAACAGCTGCAATACTTAGAGGAGCAACAAGTTGGCCTACAGCAACTGGGCAAGTCCACTGGTAGTGGTACCCAAGGCGAATGGCGAGGTAAGGTTGTGTGCTGATTTTAAAGTAACTGTGAACACTAGAATTGAATTGGCCCATCAGCCATTCCCTTGTATTTATGATGTGTTTGCATCTTTGGCTAATGGTAGGGTGTTTAGTTTGCTGGATTTGTCCAATGCCTACCAACAGTTGGTAGTAGGAAAGGAGTCACAGGAGTTGGTGACAGTAAACACCCACAAAGGTCTGTACAGGTATAGGAGAATGCCTTTTGGGTTGTTGAGTGCACCAGGCATATTCCAGGCAGTGATGGAACAGATTTTACAGGGCATCTCAGGAGTGGTGGCATACCTGGATGACATTCTTATAACAGGTGGTTCAGTGGAGGAAGGGATGGAGAAATTAGAAGCAGTGTTGCAGAGGTTGCAAAAACATGGGTTACAGGTCAAGAAGAAGTGTCACTTCATGGAAAAGGAGGTGAAATTTTTGGGTTATATCATTAGTGATGAGGGCATTAGGCCAGCAAATGAACTACAGGAGGCAATAAAGAAGGCCCTAGTGCCAACTACGGTTGCACAGTTAAAAGCCTATTTAGAATTGATTAATTTCTATGGCAGGTTTGTTCTGGGGATGTCAGGCAAATTGAAACCATTGTACAATTTGCTAACAGAAGGGGTGGCATGGACGTGGAATTCTCAGTGCCAGCAGTTATTCGAAGAAAGTAAGGAGTGGATCCTTCAGGCTCCAGTGCTGGTACCGTTTGACCCTTTGAAACCACTTATTGTAGCTAGTTATGCGTCACAATATGGAGTCGGTGCAGTGCTCTCTCACAGAATGCCAGATGGCACCGAACAGCCCATTTGCTTTGCATCAAAGACACTGTCTAAGGCAGACCAATGTTATTGGCAGTTACAGAAGGAAGAGGCAGAACAGGGTTATTGCCAGTTACAGAAGGAAGCATTGAGCATTATATTTGTGGTGCAGAAGTTCCACAAATTCCTGTATGGCAACCATTCACTCTCTACACGGACCACCATATTCGGACCTAAGAAAGCAGTGCCATTTTCGGCAGCGGCTAGGTTGCAGCGGTGGGCTCTTCTCCTGGCCTCATATGACTATTCTATAGAATATAGGAAAGGACAGGACATAGGTGATGCGGATGCATTGTCACGACTGCCGTTGGCTCAAGCACAAACCTTGGAGCAACCAGTCTTCCAAGTGCAGCTTCGTCAGGACCTGCCAATAAAGGCAGCAGAAATTGCTGAGGCAACGGAGCAAGATGGAGTGTTGAAAATGGTCAAACAGTATGCCCTACATGGTTGGCCACAGGTCATTAATGAACCCGGAATTAAGCAATACTGGACAAGGAAGGATGAGTTGGCAGTTCAAGACAACTGCTTAGTGTGGGCAGACAGGGTGGTAATACCACACATCCTAAGAACTCCGGTGCTGCGAATATTGCACGAGGGTCACCCAGGAGTGGTTCGCATGAAAATGTTGGGGAGAAGTTATGTTTGGTGGCCAGGAATGGATAGTGAAATTGACGATACTGTGAAGAAGTGCACAGCTTGCCAACTGTCTTGGCATAATGTACCGCAAAAGTCGAAGGTATCGTGGCCAGATACAGTGCGGGTGGGGGAAAGAGTTCACGTAGATTTTGCGGAGGAGGGAAAGTGCTTATTGATATTGGTAGATGCCTATTTTAAGTGGGTGGAGGTATGGCCGATGCAGAGTACCTCTGCAGAAATGACAGGGGAAAAGTTGCAGACATACTTTGCAGCGTATGGCCTGCCAGAGATGCTGGTGGCAGATAATGGGCCTCTGTCACCCACAATCAAATGGAGCGGCAGAAAGAACAGTACAGTCAGTAAAGTTGGCACTACTGAAGAAGGCGATGGAAAGTGGATTAAATGGAGGAGCACTATCTTGCAAAAGTTGGAACGAAACCGTTTGTGTTCTAACGGACTATTTATACAAGGAGACTTTTACCTTTTAGTCCAGTTCTGAAATTTTTTTACTAATTTCTAAATTGTAACAGTTGAGCTGGGATGTAGTTATTTTGATATTGGAGACTTATTATTGAAAATTTTTAAAAATACTTTATAATCCTTTTGTATCTTTGCAAAATCTAGGCGATATTTAAATTATTATTACTACAAATTTCTTGTGTTTTTTTAACCATTATGTGTGTTTTATTCCAAGATACGAGCATTTTTAAAAATTGTTTCAGATAATTGTAGCTAATTTCTCTATTTGCTGCCTAACTTAGGATTTTTTATTCTATTTTCCCTTGCGACGTTTGTTGATGACATTTCCTGCAGTTTGTCAACCAAGGTAGTTAACTTTCCGTTTACCAGTACTAATATTCTTATTTTATTTTTATTCTTTGTAATCTTTCTTCATGTTTCTTTTTTCGAGATTGAAGTCTGGTTGGACCTTATGTTGATTATAGTTAAAGGTAAAGCTGCAAAGATCATATTCTAATAGATCTGTTGATCTTACCAACTTCTCCGAGTTTCTTTTACATTTTATTACATAACCTCATTTGTAAACCCAATGGAATTCATTTGTTTAATGCTGCTCTGAGTTGTGACTGTATTTCTAGTAACTTAGTAGCAAACTTATTTGTCTTAGTTATTTTTCCATTATTTGCTCAACTACTTATTTTTATTAGATTTAAGAGTAGAAACCACAGACATCCTGACCCTGACAACAGTGGCCAAGATTTTGGTTACCTAGCTCTTTGTGTGTTGCTATTGTTCCCCTTGTTTGGAAGTTCGCTGGGGCTTCGTACTACCCCTTGCTCAAGATTTTTTTTTATTTGTCGATAGCATATGGTGGAGGTTTACCCTTGTTTGACAGAGCCGTTTTTTTTTGTCATCACAATATTCACATGCATCAGTAGCATTTACATGATGGAAGATTTCATCTTGTATGAAATTTTATCATGCAAATTCTCATGCTAAAAGATTAACACAATGCTATTTGAAAACATTTCTCAAATACACTTTGCAGCAAGCTGACATTTCATAACCATTACTTTAGCACCAATATGTTTAGTTTCCAATCAAACACTAACATGATAAAAATATGTTTGTTAGAATATTTTTATGAATATGTACACTATTCCTGCTTGCCAGTTTCTGCTATGAATTAAAAATGTGTTAATGACTACTATATGACTAACTAATATGAACTTTGAAAGAACTATGCAATGGGAGCACATGACTGTATTTAGTTACCTGGACATAAACATTGTTCTTCTGTCTTGTCTGGATAACTACTGTGGTTTGTTTCATCTCATTATTGTGTTATTCTTTACTTTTCTGTTCGTGTCTGATATCTACTGTGCTTATGTTTCGTCTCATCATTGTATTGTAACACGGGCGGTGGATAGGCCAGGGCAGATTCAGGAATACATGGAACGTGCCCGACTCTGCCAGGTTCAGTTTTGGTGTGGGTCGACGACCAAATGGCCTCTGAACCTGGCCCACCTGCCCTTCAGTAGTCAATCTGGACTCTGGAACCAGTGCTGCGTGTCATCCCAGCATGCAGGCGGATGATTGTTGCACACTGTGGTGGAACACTCTTAATGATGCTAAGAGGTGATCCCAATAATGCAAAATAAAAACCCGCGAAATATGTTGAACTGAATGTCTGGTTTATTCACGGAAACACCCTCGAGTGAGTCACCACGTACCATGTTTAGGTTTCGCCCGGTACGACGACGCAAGCTGCTAAAATGGCACAAAGCCAACAATGAAAATTACAAGTGCGAAATGTACAATGGGGCGTCCAAGTGACTAACCCCGCGTGTGTCAATCCCCGAGGCCGAAAACACGTAGCAAAATAAAAGAAATATAAAAAGGACAATTATAACTTGTTCTTGGTGGGCTTTCCACAGTGTCCTTCTGCCCTAGTCATTTACAATGTGCATTCACGGAAAAAAAAATATATATATATATATACACACACACACACATATATATATATATATAGAAAGTTCTCTAATACAGGTAATGGAAAATGTTTAATGTAAAATAACTTAATAAACATTTGTAATTAGTTTTGCACAAGGCACCCGGGATTCAAACCGGACACCGTCATTTTCTGTCTGTATTACATCGTGGAACGTAGCGCCCCCATGCTGCAAACATTCTCACAGAGTCTCTAGCAGCTCTTAGTTATTGTTGCAAATACTACCAATTTGTTAGCAGGCCCTGCTTCAAAAAGGATAGCCAGAAACTGCTCAATTGAGGCTGGAAGTCCATCAACACAGCCTACATGAACAGGAGTTTGCCTGCCGCATAGCGAAGACTGTCGTTTAGGTGGTTTCTGCAAGTGGGAAGGGCATTCACGTGCCCAGGACTTGGCCGCAGTAGCCCAGACGTTGGAGGCGGCAGAACGGGCGTCCGCAGCACACGTCATTTGCATGTTGTTTTCTGTTCGTGTCTGATATAATACCGGTTCGGTTTTGTTTGGTGTGTCGTATTTTTAGTTTTTTTTTTTTGGGTCATACATTTTTTTTTCTGTCCCATTGCCAAAGTAGACCTTAAAACTTGGGTTGTCTGCCTTGGTGGTGTTTGGGTTTCTTTTGATTTTTGATTTTCATTATTTTAATTTAATATCTGTTTGACCTTGTTTTATTTGACCCAATTCCATTTATGGAAATTTATGTTGTGTTTGGATCCTGTTGACTAAAGCATACTCTGCTTATTTATGTTTTTCTATTATCTTTAGTGTTCTTTGACAGTCATCTATTTCACAATGGAGTATGTCCAAGTAACTAAATCCAGTCATGACTAGCTGACTGCTTCTGTGTTGACACGTGAACAAATTTCGAGAATAAGTTGATGAGATGATTATGAGGATGTGACTTAGTGTGGCTTGGGTCACATTCAGATGCTGGTGTATACTCATGACTTGCAGCTTCAAGACAAATTCTTTGTCACTGTCATGGTCTTGTCCTTTGATCTCTGGTACTGGTGCGCTGCTGAGTGTGTCTGCTAAGTACAGATCTTTGCCTTTCTTATACTTTACAATGATGTCATACTGCTGTAATTTCAGATGTATGTACTGGAGACGCTTCGGGGTTGCCAGAAGAGGTTTTTTGAAAATGGTTTCTAGTGGTTGGGGGTCTGGGTATAGTACTATCTTGGTTCGACCACATAGGAAGTGATAGAAGTGATTGCAGCCAAAGTAGATAGTCAGTGCTTCTTTTTCAATCTGCACTCAGTTATGTCCTGTCTGTGTAAGGCTTCTTGAAGCGTAGCTTCCTGGCTGGCTGTGCTGTAACAGGGCTGCACCTAGCCCATACTGTCTAGCATCCACTTGGAGTTCCACTGGTTCTTTTGAGTCATAATATCGCAGAACTGGTGTGGAGCTGACTGCTGTTCTGATGTTCCCAAGGTCTGCTGCTGGAGACTGTACCACACCCATGCTGGCTTCATCAAGTTGCAAATGCCAGAATCCACACTTCACATCCAAAACTGAAAATATTTTGGTATATGTCAGTTCTGGCAGAATCTCTTCAATAGTAGAAATAATGAAATGTGCTCTTTTTAACTTTTTGTATATTTCGTGTGGGTCCAAGCACATTCTGAGATTTCCACTCCTCATTACTAGAACTAACTTGCTAATGTAGTCTGTTGGTTCAGCTATTTTCTTTACTATCTTATCCTTAACCATTTCTGCCAACTTTTCCTCCAATTTTGATCACAGTGCACTGGAGAATCTATGGGGCGGCTGCTGTACTGGTTTGGCCTCTAATGTGATTTCCAAGTGGTGTTTGCTAGGCAGGCATCTAATACTTTCAAATAAATCTGCATATCTACTTACTAAGCTCTTATTTTTCAATCTCTCTCTAACTTCTAAATGAAAAAGCTGTACACAAACCTTTATGAGTCCTAGTGCCTCACAGCTTTGAGCATATATTAACGGCCTTTGTTTAGTATCTACCATTTATGTTTGGTACCCAACACCATAGTCGTATCTTTCCCCTCTGTTGTACACATTGACCATTGTAGCATTGCAGCTGTATTCTGCTTGTCTCTAACCTAGGATGTTCCATGCCTACGATTTCCCTGTAGTCTCCCAGGCCCATAACATCGCAAGTGGTCCCTGTGTCTATCTGTACTTCCAGCATGTGCCTCTGGTCGCCCACTTCCAAAGGTTGTAATCCATCTCTTTTCGTTGGTAGTACTTATCTTGAAAAGATGCTTCTCTTGATACTTCGCTGGCCTTCCCGGTGTTTCTGTAACCTGCCTTTCTACTGGTCTTTCCTCCATATGACATATCATTCCTCATAGCTGTTTTTCTTGCTGTCTGCGAACTGAAGAAAAATGCTTCTGCCAGTTGCATGTGATGCATATTTTACCATGTACTGGACAAAGTTTTTTTTTGTTGATGGCTGCCACCACAGTAGAAGCATTGGGTGAGCATAGCAGTCTGAACTTGTGGCTACACCTAGTCCTTCTTTGTCCTTTGGAGTTTATTGGCTGCAATGTTAACGGTTTCTTCCACTGTGTTGGATGATCCTATTTGTTGCAAATTACAGTTCGAGGCTTCATATACCCTGCATGTGTCAATGGCCCCCTGCAAGGTCTACTTTGCATCTAACAACAACTGCCTATGCAAACAATTGAATTGTCTGCCACTCATACAACTAATTTATCTCTTAACATTTCCCTCGCTAAGGCACCATATTCACATGTGGCACTTAGTGCTTGTGCCCTGCATATGAATTGTTTCGCACTTTCTTCTGATTCTTGGCAAGCTGTGCCAAACACCCATCTCTTGTAGATTACATTCTTCGCTGGTGTGAAGTGTTTATTAAACACATCCAAAATTGAACAGGTTTTCTTTTGTTTGACTGCCAGATGTCAAGTGTTTGGTAGATTTTCACACAGTCCCATCCAATTATTGATAATAAACTAGCGACTTTAATCGCTTCCTCATAATAAAGAAGTCCTGTGGCGATACTGTAATTTTCGAACTGAAACCTAAAGAGCTTCCAATTTTCTTGTACATTATCCCAGTGAATATCGACAGGGTGCGGCACTGAAATAACATTACCTGCTTGCGCCACTGCTTGTTTTGCTAGTAGAGTGTACATGAAAGTTTGGCCTTACTCATCCCACACAATATATATATTATACACGTACGCTGCACGCGACTTCTACTTTTCATTACTATGCCTACTATGTACACAATAATACACAACACTATCCATCTATAAGGGTTGTCTGTGATATAATATGTAACCTACAATTTAGTAAAAATAATTACAATAGCAAAACTATTTTGATGGCCACATAAAACAACCATGTATCAGAATAACGCATACACGTTTATGATCAAAACTGTACTTCATAACGTTGTAAACATATGAAAATAAACAAAACTTCTCACTGTCTTGGAATAACTCATAAATATTTTAACTCCTAGCAAAACATATGATATATTTGCAGGGTATTCATTTTCAAGAAGAAATCCCAACTTTTCATAGAGTATCAAGTCAACTTTCTGCTTTAAGATACAGCTGACATACATACTTGAAACTAAATGTCTCTGAACATAAATAAAATAAGGTAAATGCATAACTTTATGTTTTCAGGGGCCAGAATGCCAAATGGATGTTTCATTGTCCTAGCTGGTTGAAATGTAAGGATGTGGTGCTAATATTTATGCATCTAAAAAGCTGGTATAGCCTTGAGATGATGCGTCAAGGAAGAGAAATATGTTGTAGTGTTTTATTTGTGGCTTGATCAAGTTTATCTCCAGTAAAACTGTGAACAAATTCTGTTACTTTTTGTTTGTGAGTTAAAAGACATTTGAAATAAATAAATCAGTACCACTATTTGCAAGTGCAGTGAATATTTTCTTCAATGCAGCCACCCTTTTTTCTAGTATGTAGCTTCACATCTGAACCCTTATATCTCTTTACCACACACTATACTATAATCTAATTTTCATTTGTGAATTTTAGGAAAGGAAAGCTATCAAAATTATACTGAAATAATGTAAAAAAATTGGAATTTGGAACTTTATATAAAAGTTGCCCCCTTAATTTGAAAAATTATTTTATGGTTAATAAAGTCAGTTTCCATTTACGCCATTTAACTTATATGTCATGATTTAAGCAATGTATCTAGAGTAACTCAACAAAGATAAAGATTCTGTATTGAAATAAATTAGTCAATTTAATTATACATTAAAATTCCAGTATATCTACTATTGCATAAACATGAAATGTTTACTGGATTTAGCACAGTTACAGAATATATTTCTTTACAGAAATGTCACTTTCCAAATCAAGGTAGTCTTCCCGAAACTCATAATAGCTGTTGGATGAGAAATATCCTTTGTAGCTGCAAGTCATGCATGAAGATCCATGGATGGCATTTTGTGCAGTGTAAAGAACCAGTTTTGTGCTAAGCAGCAATGAGCAATGGGCAGTTAGTAGCCATGTAGATGTAAATAAACGTTAGGTTGCCATTAACTCAGTTTTGCAGTCATTAAAGGTCATTTTTTTGTAAACAATATTCCAGAGCTATTTCAATAGAATAGGCCCCAACACAAACATTATGACCTTAAGAGTTCTTCAGAACTTAATATTTCCAGTGACATTTTTAAGGAGGTTACATGTTCGACTTCACAGGAATGTAAATTTTTTTTTCAGTTGATTCTGGCAAGTGGATAGTTTTTTTTAAATAGAATCTGGCAAAAACAGAATTTCTGTGGTGCATGCACAGTATAATGCAACATTTCCTTTATGGGCAGGTGAGGAAAACAAATCATTGTTTCTCCTTTTATTTCCAGATTACAAAATTGCTTCCCAGACACAACAGTATAAAACAAAAATTGCTTATGTAATTTTGGATGGTATAGCTCTGTTTTTTATAGACAAACTTTTATATGACTGCAAGGGATGTATACATCTTTTTGAAAAATAGTTTAAAGTTTCTCAAATGAACCAGATGAACATTGCAATGCATTTTTGGGATTCTAAAGCTAACTCAGTATCGACACATTTTGATTCAGTGTTTTGGGTCATTCCACTTATTTTGACCTAATCAATGTTTCTTGCAGGCATTGAAAGGGCTTGATTTAAAAAAGTTGAGTTTCTATGGTTGGGCCTAACATTAACAACAAGTTCTTAACAGATTTGAAATCCTATCTTAACAATGAAACAGATTTTCCCATGTTGCTGTCTATAGGAACATGTGGGTTGTATAGACTCAAAATTGCTTACAAAACTGCAATAAGAGAAACTGGTTGGGGCATTGTAGAATATCTCAAAGCTCTTAATTATTGGTTTCAACACGTACCATCTTATCAAGCTAATTATTACTTTTATACAGGTTCACAAATGTTCCCAATATAAACAAAGAAAGCTGTGCCTTCCACTCTCGTGGTTTTTGTCATAATTTCGAGTCATTTTAATTATGTAACTTACCACTTAAGTAATTTTGACAATTTTGCCATTTCTAATAAAATCTCAGGGAAAATAGTAAGAAACTGTCTCTGGAAAGCAAGAACAAGGCAGGGAATTTCAAAATGAGATTTAGGTGGGCACACTGACTACGTAAAAAGTACAGTACAACAGACCTCAGCCTCAGCAACTTTAATCACAGATTCATCTACAAAACATCACCCTAAAAGCACCATAAAGAAAAGTGAAAAACTAGTTCCATCACGTGGAGAGCTATGATGTTTATGTATGAAGAAATAAAACACTAAGTGCAATGTAATTAAGTACTGTGTGGGAAAAGTGCTCGTAACCACACTATATACTATAGGAAAGTAAAACAGCACTACCAAAAATTCTTTGGTACCAAAAGCGAGAAGCTACACAAACATGTATTGGGTGTGTCAACAAACTAAGACAGACCTAAGCTGGAGAACTAAGTTCTAATTTTAAGTCGGATATTCACGTTACCTTGGAGTTCTGACAAAAGGTTGTAGTAAGTCGAGCACATGGTGGAATAATGTGAAAAGGTACCAAAATTTAAAATTGAAACCACCATTCATGCATTTACTTTTGCTCGAGACTTACTTTATATCAAACACATAATCCTAGAACTGAATACCTCACTGTTGAGCTCCAAAAAAAAATCTCCTTTTCACTCCACTTCAATATCACTAGAGGTTTCATAGTGCCCTATAGTTGCACCTAATTCTCCTACACTATAAAATTCTAACCGGTCATATAAATCAACACTTGTGTATTACACAAAAAACATTTTCTAGAAATCATGTATTGCACAACATTTAATGGGGATGTAATCTCAATCAATTATTAGCATGTGGCATTTCAGAATAACACTTTTGCTACTGTCAAAGCTATATCGAAATCACTTACTTCCTCTCATAAATTGGAAATAATCGATAAGACAGAATGCTTAATTTAAAAGCTTTGTAGACTTGTATAAAACAAAGGGGGAAAGTGAAAATAGCTTGGGATATGTACTTATAACACGTAAGAACCCCTGGGTTCCAGTTCTTCACTGTGCCCAACTCTGAATGACGTGAGCTCTCACACCACGACGCTGAAACCCACCATGTTGCTCCTTACAGAATCCTTAATGATTTATGTGTCAGGTGTGCTAGTCCTTTCAGTTCGTTGGCACACCACTGTTAAAGGTCGTGGTACATACCTACCTACCCGGGAAGAGAGAGTGGTATAGGTGGACTTCTTCGTGGTTATGAAGTGACTAGCACAAAAATTGCATTGTATTTTCAAACATTCCTGAGAACCACAAGTAATGACGGTAATCTGCCCTCCGAGTGTGAATGTGAAAACTGTTTCTGTAAATTTATGTTTATTGGAGTTTTATACAGTCGAGTTATTTATTTACTTAATTATTTATTTATTTATTTATTCAGGCTGGTGACAGAAAATGTAGATACCACAGTACAACTTAATCTTCTGTACTGGCTTTTAATGAAATGTTATTAGTGTATTTTCTGTATACTCTTCAGTTATACCCATACTCTTTAATAGTCTGGATCACATAAGGTGCCTATTCTATAACAGTTGTGTTGGCAGTACAAAACAGCAGTGCTTTCCTTTACCATGGGTGATCTCTGCACAAACACATTCAGTTATAAAAGAAATACACAAACGTAAATTTCAAAACGTTCAGTAGGATAATTTTAAATCCTAAAAACTTGTTACACTTGCACGTTTTTTTGGTTGTGTTGAACAGTCTATTATTTCCTAGAAACTTATTCACAATAACATGCTTTCTAAAAGTTGTCTATATCAGTAAAATAGGGATATCAGTGCAAGTATGGAATTTTGAACCATAAATATTTTCTACAAAAATTTAATCAATGACAACCAAATCTACAATTTATAAAACCAAATTGGACTAAAAATAAAACCATAAAAGCTCTATATATGTCAGCAATAGGCCATAATTTTGATTCTTCAATCCCACTTTGTTTAAATGTTAAACACTTATGTAGTACTGCAGCCAGTTTCTAATTATTTAAACATTCCCTCATGACATTTTCCGATTTTTTTATTAGTCGATTTTGTAGAAGCCTCACTAAATAATACAATGTAGTTGTCAATATTATGATCTATAAGCAAACCTCTGTTGTACTGTGTGAAATAATAATCCATCGCTAGGTCATTGTATAAATTTGTTCCTGCTGTATGACTTAAATATCATCCTTCTGCAAAGAGAGGTTCTATGGTAGCAAACAGTTAAGGTAAAGAAGGTCATTAATAAAAGTCATTATTACTTGCCTAGAAATCCTGCTTCTGAGACAATTTTATTACATCAACATAATTTGGTAGTGACACACATTTTTTTCTTGAGGTTAAAGAGGATGTTACACTTTCATGGTTTACACAGTGAAATGTTAATTTACAAAATACTCTGATACAAGTAATTGACAGTTTAAAACACAAAACCATTACAAACACACTTAATTGATTTAGTTAAGTTTACAAAGCAATTTAAATAGTCTATTGCAGTTATTAAAAGAAACATCATTGAAGAGCCATACACCTACATTTATGACATCAGTATCTGACATAACATTTGTTTCTTTGGTAACTACTCACTCATTTAGAAAGAAGCTACTAGTACAGTACAGCCTTCTTGATTTGCGTTGATAAAGTTACATTTTCCTCTATGACAATTTTTAAGTAACACAAGTTTTTACTGGTAGCCTACACATATCAAGAGTTCTTTTGCTTATATCAACAAAACAACAGTCACCATTCACTGCAAAAAAAATACATACTTGTTTTTATATGAATAGAAGGTCAAAAGTAAGTAAACTGTCATTAACCTGCAGCAAAGGTGCATAATAGCAGTACTTGCAAAGAAAATACCAAACGTTTGATGCTTAAGTAGTCTACTTATTATACTAAGTTTGGTACTTGTAAAGACTATTTGAAACAAATCTTTTCCACAGCAGTTCCAAACTTACAACTAAAAAAGTATATCAGTTTAGTTTGTATTGCAAGCACTGCTCCTCTGAACTGTTTAACAAATATTCTACATAGTAACCAAAATTTCCTGGAAGGCTATATTTCTGATGTATTTATGACACCAAAATGTTGTACATTTGATAACATTGCAAGATATTGCATTTCAATAAGGTACCTTTCCATATTTAATCACATAGCTGGTAAAAATATTTTCTTCAATTGCTGATTTTAAGATTTTATGCAGAAACTTTAAGAAATTATTTTTTAACTATGCTTTTAATGTTTAGTTGTGTATCACATTTATTAAAATGTGATAATAAGGTGGCCAAAATAAGTAAAGAATGTGTTGCAATTTAACATTTGGCTATGAAAAATGCTGCATGTATGTCTGCTGATTATGTCACACATTAGCATAGTATTTCCACTCTTTCAGATGGCTATATGCCCATTTCTTCAACGTTCACTACACAACACAGTCTTACATCTAAATGCAGTTTCTCTTACTTAAGTAGGTACATGTACTCATTTTGGTTTTTACTAACAACATCTAAACATTAATTGTATTTGTTGAAAATGCAATACTAGTATACAGTAAATAAGGGAATTCAAATTTGGTGAGCTGTATGAAGTTGAAGCAAAGTGTTTGTGGGTTTTGACTGCCAGGGTGCTAAACACTCAGTAATTTACCAAATTTCACATTTATAATATAATTTATAGGAAGTTCATCCTGAAATAGAGAGTACAGCTAGCTATTGCAGTGACTTTACATTAATAACAGAGACAGCAATTTGATATCACATACAAATGAACTAAAACAATAAATTGCCAATAAAATTTATTTATGTGTGGATTTCAAAGAGTCTGGCCAAAACATCTTTTATAAGCTTGAGACTATTATAAATTGAAATGAAACATAAATAACTATTCAGCTGTCAGTTCATCTGCCACAACTCAAAGTGTCTACTTTTTCTTTTTTAATCCTTAATTGTTATGGAAATGTCAAACACATTTCAGCAAGAGACTTTTTTATTTCAGCTAATCAACCTTAAGTGTATACTTTCATTTCATAAAAAAATAAACTAAACTTTTATAGAGACCTGCTCTTAATATGTATATGAAACAAATGTCTACTTTATGTACACATTGTCATTTCACACATTCTATAACGTGAAACACACTCCCTGTGGAGCTAACTGAATGAATGAAACAAACCAGTCTTATAGCTATGTTCAATGCTATGATTATGATAACTTATCTAGCAGCATTCACAGTCAGCAGCAAATTAACTAATATAAGCAACCCCATTCATAAACTACCTTAAATAGAAATTATAGAGGATGTATTAATTTCCTTCCCATCAATACAGAGTAGACTAATATAGACAACTGGGAATCCAACATAACAGCCAGTCCAATAAACTTACTGCTGGTGCCTCCATGTCGCTCTATGCTGCTACTTGAGTTTCCATTCCAACAGACACACATTCCCCAATTACTGGACGAGTTCTGATTCACTCCAAAACATTGGAGTAAACTAAAATGCTACAGTCCGGCTGCTCAGACATAAACCAAGAGCCTCGCAATATTTACAGACATTTGGGGCTTAATGCTAACAAAATAACAATGAATAAGTAATAAGTTTGGAAATGTTGTTGGCTAAGCATGCAGATCCACAATCCTTGCGCTCTGTCATCTGAAGTTAAATGATGTTTAAAAATAACAACATTGAACATGGCAATTTATAAAATTTCTAGGATTTTATGGTATGTTCTAAATAATTTTCTCATTTCCTGTTTTAAAAGTTCATTTGTCATAAATTTTTTCAGAGAACAGTTACCGGACATTTTTACATTTTTATTTAAATTTTTTAAGTGATTGTTTTTTACTACAATTCTGCTGTATTGAAATAAAATATTGTACTGCAAATCCTCGATTTACATCAGCGTTAGGTTTCTAGAAACCATGATGTAAATAGAAATGACGCAAACTGAGTCAGGCTAGACTCCTACTGCTTACCAGCTGGCATGGTCAACTGACAGGTTTTTACCGCACTGACTATAACTATACTTAACAGAAGAACATTTAACAATACAATCAATATAGATATGTTATTTTACGTGTTATATAAAATAAGCATCTTTCCATTTTAAAAAATAATGAAATACTGCAGTAAAATTAAAATACTATATTAAAGTTGTGTGAAACCAAATGTAAATAATACACTTATTCTGTATTAATACAAAGATGGCTGATATTTAAACTGGTTAGATGCAGCACAGATTTTTACTTAATTTATACAAAAGTGAAAACATGCTATTTACGGGAGGAGCTGTACAAAAAAATTATGAATTCAGTATCATAAACAATGAAATCACTTGGGCATAATAAACATTTCAGCATCTAACAGCTATAGAACATAAGTGTTTTGTGCATTCTATGTGTCAGTATGTTACATTTAAGGTGCCAAATTGTTGAAAAATTTAAAATACTGTTCAGGAAGTGTGTGGATCTGCAGAAATATTGGACAGAAATATACTTTCACTAATAAAAGTTGCATCAAACCTTAATTTCTACTAACTGAAAAGTACCTTAGTACACTCACTTTACTAAACAGTAAGCTAACTATTCTACATTCCATAGGAAAACTGTGTTTTAATATGAAATGTATACGTACACTTAATATAAAATTGATTCTACAAAACTTCTGAGCATAGTAAACAATAGTATACAGTAATAAAATAATGATGGGAGCTAATTTTATTTACAGTATTTATTCCTTATCACTTTGGACATTTTCCTGCTCCTTCACTTTACACAATAAGGCTGGTGCAGCATCCGATTTTCCACAGAAAGAAAACAATGCAGCATGATTATACGTCTGCCTGTAATTTAAATGAGGAAATTATAAAGTGGCATGACACCCCTGAAACCACCATTGGCTAACAGTATAGAGTTCAATATCCCTTCAATATTTTTTGCTTAAACATTGTATGTAGAAAGAACCAAAGCTTTGTTTGGAATTAATTCTTAATTTTAAGGACTATTACACTGGTTTCAATCCAAATGGCAAGAATCATTTAAATTTTCTCCATTGCATTGTTACACATGCATTTCCTCCGTATATCTGCAGACTACATACTTTCTAAGTTTCTTAGTTTCTTTCTAATTGTGTCGGCACTTGCTCAAATTATGTGAGCTGTGGTAGACTGTAGATCAAACACTTGACCTCTTGTCTGTATCAAAACGTACTCTTACGTTCTTGTGGGTAATGTGACAGACGTCCTGTATTTTTTTAAATGGGAAAATCTGAAGATAATGAAGAGCCTTTCGAAGCCATGACAATATGCAAAAACAAACTGTATTAAAATGAAAATGATTCAATCACATCTGTAGTGCAATATTTAAGAAAAGCACAAATAAAATGTAAAATAATAGTTTATGTATAACCCAGTGGTTAAACTGAAGAGACACTAGGGATGGAGTAACACATAATAATTATATATTACTATTAGTATCTCAATCATAAATACGGGCAGAAAATGTTATTCTGAATTGGCGTTGACTTTGAGTTGTTGACCATAAACTTGAATGACATTCTGAGATGACATAAATTGGTACAACGTAAATCGAGGACTTACAGTATTTTAAATATACAGTAAGTAATTTCCCAACTAATTTTTAACTCTTCACTGTCAAAATTATCATTATTTACATAACATTTAAATTTGCAGAAGGGGTTATTGTGGCTTTTCAATGTATAAATGAAATTTCATGTGTTCAACCTCTTTATAAAAGATTTAAAAAGCCACCTCCACTGTCCCATTTGCCATCTTATGCCTGGTATATTTCAGGTGATGTTATATTTTGTAGTACATAATTTTCCGCATGTATACTTGGCCTAGAACTATGCAAATTAAACTTCATGGTTTTTTGAATTATTTTTTTTTGTTCCTACTTTAGTTCCGTGACCTGGACCTCTTCACAATAGCACTTTTTATCGAAGAGAGCATCTAGACCAACGCAAATGCGTGTCTCAGGACAATTCAGGGGTAGCAGAAGAATTGTGAATGATTAGGAATTTGACAGGGCGAGACTGAATCTGAGCCTTCATGACAACACAAAATCATGCTTAATTTTTGTGTCGTCGTTCTGGATAAATCTATATTCCTTTCAAGTGTTGTATTTAATAGTTCTTGTTTTACTTTTGGTTTTCATGTAATCTTTCTAGATATGATTAGTATATTCCTTTCTGGAATCACATTATGTTACATATTTGTCGAGCATAGCTAAAACTAGTTTATTTTTATTGTGGAGTGTTCCCTGACTCTGCAACATTATCTCACACTGGCATACATAAAAAATAATTCAGTTTACAACACCAAACGATACAGGGAAGGCATGACCACAAGTAAAATCAGCAAATACATGTTGCAGTGTCAGGCACAACAAAGCTCATATAACAGCTGTAGGCTCAACTTGGCAGCAAATGAAAACTAGAAATAAATTATTAGCAGTCAACACAAAGAATAGGTGTGTTTAAAAATTAAAGTTTTAAAAATCATAATAAAAAAATAAAACAGACCAACCTTTGATTAATAAAACTACAGATTATACTGTGTATGTTGAGTACTAAGATATGTTTGTTTTAGCATAAGGATGTCAGTGTGTTGTTGAACTAATAAATGATGTAGTAACTAGAGTATTCGGTTCCTTCCCCAGTTTCAATCAATCAGATCAAGGATGCATGACAGAAAGGCACCCACCCTCACAAAAAATAGCAGTGGGCCCCGATGTCGTTGCAGTAACACACGACCTGAGATGGACCACATTTGCAGTCCTCAGTTTGTACCTGCCTGAGGAAATGAAGTAATGTGATGTGCAGAGTTACAGGCATTTATCACAGCCCATGTTTGTGTTGACTGGCCTAACCTTGCTAGGCGAGTAATCTGTTTCATATAACTTCAGTAAACTTTGACATTCCTTTTAGCACATTCTGATAACATGTAATGTTAGTCACCATATAAAATAAAATTTATTCCATGTGTGGTAAAATGAGAACCACACTTTCATTTTAGTACCAAGAATGTCAGTTAACTTTGCAGCTACCGCGTACAAATCATAAAAATTATATGCTCCAGAAGTGTCAAAATTCACTGAAATTATGTGAAACAGAATTTACCTATGTCAACAAAGTGCACGACGCAGAGAAGAGACATGAAACATGTGAACCAAAGAGCAACAAAAATACAGGAGGTACTTCCACTACCCAGCAGCTCGTCTCCAATTACCCAGTGCCAAGACCCGAACAATACCCTAACATAGACCTAACTACAAACTGCCTGAAAAGAGACCTGAGTAGAAAACACTGACAGTTACAGAAAAGGTATGTCCTGGTAGCAGAATTAAGAGACAGTAAGGGGACCCAAAGGTTGATATAGATGGACCAGAAAAAAATTTTGCTTATACTTTTATACTAGCCAACAACACTGCTATCGTTACCAAAATATAATGCAGGACCATACATCCCAGTGTCAGTATTCTTACTGCTGCAGCTACAGTTAACTAGTAATAAATTAAAGAAACTATTTAAATAAAGCGCCAGAAGTCACAAACTTGGGCACCATAGTTCTATTTCTACAGCAGTTTTACAAAATAACTGTTGTAAAACACAGTACCACTCAAAATACACAAGTTTTGTAGGATAAAACAATTTCTCAATGTGCTATTTTCTACATTGGTAATATCAGCCTTTTAACTCATGAAGGGGCACATTAGAAAAAAGAAAATTTTTTCTTCTAAAATTTTAAAAATACAACAGCAATATTTAAATTTCTTCAAATTATTTTATAGATTATTTTCTCTGTCTGACAACATTACCTCTGTGGTTTGGTGTATTTTCTTCTGAACTCTCATCACTTTCACTCTCTTCTACTTCTGTCTTGTTTCGATTCTTCTCGTAAATCATAATAATAGCACAGAGAATGATTACTTCTGCACAAATACCCAAGAATGGCCACAGGGCAGCTAACTTATCTTTTACCTTGATCACTGTTGCAGCACTGGTTTCATTCCAGTACTCCTTTTTAACATCGCAAAGGTAATCGTCTTGACCTTCCATCTTCGTACGGTCAAACTGGAACATTGCATTAACACGCATCATATTTAGAGATAACATAGAGTTACATAACAAATATTGGCAGAATTACATTAATGTACGAATGCTGAAAATCATGTCGCTGGACTGTAAAAATTATTTGAACATGCAAGGCAAGTTTAATATATATGTATTATGGTTTCCAGTGTATGTGTGTTGGTCTGGTCAGTACTTGTGTCAGCAATTGTGGAAGGGGACCACAAACACTATTATCTACCATTTAAACAGTCTGCTAAAATCATCCATCAGATGCAAAAGGTTTTATAATCATGGACACAGGGCAGAATGCATTGACAATTTTTACTTACTCCACTACATCGATCCATCATGACGACTGTATAGAATGCTTCCCACAATCTACTTTTACCTGTGTATTTTATGACACTCCAGTACCTCTCAGTAATGTTGATACTGCAACCTGTTCCCTAATATTTAAATTTGAACCTGTGTATGACGCGACTTGATGAAGCAGGGGGTCGGTTATAAGTAGACTATGTCAGGGAAGGATGCGGAGAAAACCCTTTAGGCGCCAGTTTCGCTAATGTGAGGAGCTCGGCGAGACTCGAGCAAAGCCTTTAGAGTCCGATAAGCTGTCCATAAACAGCTACATCAGCGTGACTACACCACACACTATATAATATCCTGTAATGTGTCCATAAATAATTTTACTTCTTTAATTTTTATGACATACTGGTAACACTGTTGTAAAAACTTTGAAAAAACATAATAACTGTACTTCAAATTTAGTTTACAAACCTATTCTAAAGAAACAGGGAAACATTACGCTTCAAATTCAATAAACCAAATTAATGTACTGTATCAGTGAATGCCAAATTAACGTATGGATTTGGAAGTAATACTCTTTCACTGATGTAAATTGGTTTACTTGTACACATAACTCAAAATGTGCTTGTCCCTTTGTGTAAATATCAAAAAACTACTACTTTCCACTAACACCACACACACAGAATTCTAAAAATATTTAAATGGAGATAATAAAATTTGACTATAATTTTCAGAGCTTCAATAGTTGCAGCAACCAGCAGTGCTAATTTTTTGGGTATGCTCAAATTTTTTATTTTTTGTATGCAAGATCTCCAACAGTCACTTAGATTTTCAAGTGGTATCATTCTCAGCATTATGTTTTGCTGATTTTTTCAGCGAGATAAGTAGAGAGTAGCATAAAAATATGTCTTTAGAAATATTATAAATTGCATTGTACCCACTGCAGTTATTCCATGTTAAACTCAACTGAGGTACTAGAAACTCTTCACGGCTGAGATACAGTCTGCTTTAGACAGGCACGTAAAAATTGGAGGGGGAAGGGGGGCGCGACCCGGGCAATCGCCTGGTCATGGATTTCATGGCCGGGCAAAGTAAATGTTTAACCCCCCCCCCCCCTTTCCCACATCAGCTCAAACTGATGAATTGCGGAAAGTTAACAGGCTCAGTAAATTATTAATATTTGTCCTGGTTTTCTTCTATAAATATTATGTTCCGCTGCCCTGGAAAATATTGTAGCGTAAGCATATAAATTTTCTATTTTTAAGTAGTAGCACTAGTAGCATATGCTCCCTTTTCCGTTGCCCAGGTGGTCTTGTAAACTCTCTTCCTCTGCCCGCATTCCCGATTCACTGTTCTTAGATACACGAATCAGTAGATACACTGCTGTACCAGAACGGTTCAGTGAGCCAAATCGGCGGCGAATCGCAAGTGCCAGTGTACTCACCAGCTTGATGTGAAGATTTGTCATTACTGCACATTAATTTTTTAAACATTTATTTTGTTTTCAACATCACAACCTTGCATGTTAAGATCTCTAAGATTAGCTTTTAATATGTATTGTTTAGTAATTGTATGTACTGTATTTATAATCCTAATATTATTAAACATAAGTAGGCCTACTAGTTGAGAAGGTCTACAGTTTAATTTTTACTAACGTTAAATAAATTACTCAAATAAATTAATATTCTTTTCAAATACACTGCAGATAGTACGGTTATTGTTGTCTAGCGCTGTTCTTTATAGTTCTGCTGGCACATATTTAATCATGAATAAAAAAACCCATTTAACATTATTGAAATAAATATTACGCTATTGCAGGCCTACGCCTGATGCACTTTAAAAGGTGCATCTGATCCGTGCACGTAAAACAGTCACACACCTAATCTTTAAACTCGCCATTGTATATTGTACTAGTTTAGAAATGCAATTGAGAAGCTGGCTGGAATATAGGCCTTAGTAAGAAAATGGCATAATGAGATAATGGCAGGTACATGTTTAGGAGAAATTTGTTCTTGTTTTATTTTATGTCTAATGCATACGATTTTCTCTTCCTACCAATAATTAGTGGCTACTTACATTACACAAATTTATGATATTTACTATACACAGAGTCAAAGATAAAACAGCAATTATTTATAACATAGTGATACCAGTCCAGGTCAAAACAAAAATTCATTAAGTTGGTGAAGAATTGAGATATACGTATAAAATTTTGTGTGTATCCCCTGTGGACATTATGGAACAAGAAAAACTGTTTGATGGAAGGAAGGCCTTAGCTCACTGAAGCCTTTATTCCAGCTAACTCCTCAATTCACCATTTGAATAGTGATTTACAAGTCACATAAAGAAACACGATTCACGAGTCACATCAATACATGAACAGTTCAGTAGAGGATGTGGGGTGTGAGGGCTGTAAGGACAATGTAGCTATTATCTTTAACTTGGAAGCAGGCGTGTCTGATTTCAAAGGCAGCAGAAAGTTTGTGGGAAAGTTGAGATAACGCAACACAAGTATCACTGTATCGCCACATTTCTATTCTACTGCCTAGTGAGTCATGTGCCTAGATTCAGGCACCTATATGTTTCGATTCACTTGAACTTTCGAGATACTACATCAGCATCATTTGTAGTCAATGAGCAGTCGTGAAATTATAAGATGCATAATATTACAATCATCCAATATTATATATCCTTAGTGCATCACATTATAAGACAGCATGCAATATTGTTAATTGGTAACAAAGCGAGTGGTTAAGTGCAAGCAGTGGTAAAATTTTAGTGTTCTAGTAGAACATTTTTAACAGGTATAATTATGACTCAAAAAGCAACAACAATTATTTCTTCAGCTGCTCTCACAGCCCTGTAGCGCATCAGAAATGCCACCTGAAAAGCAGCATGGGACAGGCAGTTTAGGAGACAATCGTATTAAAGAAGAAATGGATTCCTTTGACTCCAGTAAAAGGACTTTTGAGGGTTCTTGATTCAGTTCTGCCAGCGTAAAAATTAACTTATTGTCATAATCGCCTGCTGCGACATTTTTTATTGTCTAATTCCTTAACACCAGCTTTACACAACAATCAGCCATTCGTCATTCCCGCCAACTGTCTGTGTCGGCGCTGTCAGCGCCGTGTTGCCAACCTGACCCTTTCCATTCAAAAAAGACCTATAACACTTATCAACAATGAATACTATACAGAAACAGCACTCAAACCATAACACAACCTTATAAATTCAGTCTCTCAGTTGCAATGATCTTCCTAGTGGAAAACCTGCATACAGGTGTCTTTTCTGGTGTTAACTGTGGAAACCCTCTGAACTCTTCCTCTTCCTCCCTGTCGCTTGTTCCGGCTGCACCGCTCTCCCTGGGCTCCGTCTCGCCTTCCAGCTCCAAACTTCTATAACTCCGGTCACACCTCCCGGGCTTTGTCGGATCTGTAGACGGTACATTCTGCCTACTTGCTGTCCCTATTTCCTGCCGATCTCCTTTCTCATCCTGTCTCATGTTTCCTTGCACAATATTTTCCCAGGGCAAATTTAAGGAGGTCAACCAATTTCTTTCTAATAGTGTGAGTAATATTTCTCCCTGGCCATCAACCACCACTATTGGCAATTTCAACTACTGTCCTTGGTACTCCACTGGAATATGGCACTCCCCCAGAGTAGTTAAGCGCTGCCCTGAATATGCCCTCAGCGCTATCGTGGTATCCCTCAGCCTACAAGACTAATTTCTCTTTGTAAGTCTGATCAGAACATACTGACACCACTGCACCAGTGTCAATCACCATGCTTTCTACCTGACCATTAAGCACAACCTTCACTCGGAAACAATTTGCACGACCCCCTTTCTCATTGAAATCTATATTTAACAGATCTCATTGCTTACAGTCTCCACACAATCCACCCTACGATCTGGGCATGCCCTTTGCAAATTCTCCCTATTTTTACAAGCATTGCAGATAAAGTTTGTAAAGGGACACTGCACTGCAAAATGGTTACCACTCTTGCACCGATAACTTTTAACCCCTTGGTGCTGTGATCTTGGTCTGGTCACACCTCCTCGCCCACTCTCTGCATTGCTTCATCCAGGAATACTTCGTCAGTTCACTCCTCATGCACCTTCAGCATCTCTATCTAACTCTTCCTGTTTATGATGACCTACCTCCGTTCTGATGTCCTTAACATGCCGCAAGCCCGTTTCAATAATCAGCGTCTTTTCCAAAGCAGACTGAATGCTTAGGTTGTCTTCCACCAACAGTTTTTACACAATATCGTCATTCCCCAACCTGCTAATAAATGTGTCTCGCAAGGCTTCATCAAGAAAACTGCCCATAATTGCACGACAGTGACATTTTCTGCAAGGTAACAGCATACTCCACAGTGCTTTCCGACATTCCCTGCTTCTTATGAAGCAATTTGACTCGCGCAGTGATTACAATTCTTTTAGGAGCATAATCCGAAGAGAGAATTTTTATCAAATCGTCAAAGGACTTGGTTTACGGTTTGTTTGACACACACTAGTTCTTTAGCACCGCATAAGTTTTGGGGCCAATGATGTCAAAAACAAACTACACTTATCTTCTGCCTTAACCTTATTTGACTTAAAGTATGCTCCAGTCTTTCCATGTAACACTCAAAATCACCTTCGCCGTTAAATTCATAGATCTTACCAAGCGACGACATCTTGAATCTGCCACAATCGTAGTTCCACACAACTAACCACAAATAAACAGTCACGTCCGCTAGCGAATTCACTACCAGATCACCATTACTTGCAATCTCTCTCCACCTTTGCTAATACAAAAGCCCAGCCTCATCAGCAGTTGTAATAATTGCCTACTGCGGCAGTATTTACCGTCTAATAATTAACACCAGCTTAACACAACAGGCAGCCATTTGCCATTGCCCGCAACTGTTTTTGTCAGTGTCATTAGTGCCGTTTTGCCACCCTGCTGCCAACCTGACAACAATCACAAGCAATGACACAAATGTGGTACCATAAGCACAATCAATTTCACTTTACGTACCCAGCTTCATAGAAATATGGTGACGTAGTGTGTGATGAGGGAAATATATTTTAGGTATAATCCTTGATTAACTCACATTAAAAAAAAGATTGGTGGCAAAAAAACTATAAAGACTTGTGATACACCTTTCAAATTGGCCAATGATGCACAAGTGAATATAATAACTAAGAACATTCGACTAGATAATAAAACTAGATATTGTTCGAACACAAATTAAACTATTAAATTACAATTGTGGCTGTAATAATGCAGTGGGTGAAACAAAAGCTAAGTTAGTAGTTAAATGGTCAGAAAATGTTGTTACTTTTGTAGTAGTTGATATAAAGGCAACTTGTGTTCGTGGTTAGCCATACATCATTGAAATGAATTTGTTGTCTAGAGTTGATATACTAAATGCAACCAATACTTAGTATCTGTCAAATTGGTGGTATTGGCTATTTATCAGTATTTTCTTCAGTTTTTACCAATAACTATACAGGTAACATATATTTCATTTACCAGCATATTTTATTTACCATATTACTAGATAAAAATAATCAGCAAAACACAATTTTAGTGGTTACACATTGTTATTGAAAATTACTTAGAAGCTAGGGTGAAGACAGTGAATTAAAATTTTTAAAAAAATTTTGAGCCGTTATAGCATTAACAGTTTTTGTTATTTTTCACCAAAATTTTAAATTTTTGGTTTAAAATGTACTTTCCTATATTCTTAACGTAGGAGAAATTATAATTGTTACAAATATGTGTCACTTTTGGCAGTATTTTTCAGAACAGTTCTTGGTAATATTTACAGTTGAGGACTACGTAAATAGGTATGTAAGAACATTAAAAAATACATGTAATATCACTAAATATTTGCAGTAGAGTAAAGCTGTTATTTCATGGAATTTAAGAAGTAATGTGTTACATATGCTGTCACCTACGCTGTCGCTTTTTACCACTGGTATGGCTACAAAATGCAAGTGTGTATATATATATATATATATATATATATATATATATATATATCAGTATTATATTCTTTACAGTTAAATAATAAGTCAATATTCAAATTTGTTTCACAGAATTGGCGAACGAGACTGTGGGTACACAATTAGGCCTAAGTAGAAATATCAGAGTGTCCCAATCACAGAACCACCTGAAAAAATTCCCTTCAAATTGCGGAAACAATAAAGAAAGATTTAAGCTAAACAAAAGATACTGGGGTTTTAAGAAAACCACGAGTCCATTGAATGTGTGAGTTCTTGAATGAATTTATACATAACATGTTAAGGTTGTGCATAGATCTAAAAAGTCTGGACGATTGTGTTGAGAGAGAGGAATTCAATTTGCCCAACTTTGAGGAATTAATATCAAAAATGCCTAACGCTACAATATTTTCTGTTCTAGATGGGCATAAAGGATTCTGAATGAATCAAAAAAGATTATTCAGAAAACCAAACATTTGATACCAAAACTAAATCATACAAAAGTATTTTGAAGCCTGTGGTCTACCACATAGGTATGATGTAATAGGTAACCCCTGTGTGTAGGGGTGTACCAACAACTGTGTGAGTCAGCGGGGGGATGTAAGTTATGAAAATTACAAACAAAAAGTTGCAATGTGATTTAGCACTTGGGTGTGAACCAGTGGCAGATATTTAAGGGGGCTGAGGGGGTGACACCTCCATAGAGGGTTTTTTCGTATTAAATGTGTGTGTGTGTGTGTGTGTGTGTGTGTGTGTGTGTGTGTGTGTGTGTGTGTGTGTGTGTGTGTGCGTGCGCGTATACAAGATGTTCCAGGAGTAGATGTCAATAAAGAGGTGGGTGATAGAGGGACACAAGACATACCAAACAAACCAAACTTGCATAGTTATATTCGCAACCATTTAACAGTTATGAATTGTTAAAGAATTTTCGGCTATACTCTACCTTGAGCTAAGAATTTACTGTTGGTAGAAAAAGTAACGGTTCATGTTGAACGAAATTTGTACACACCAAAGGTGATTAGTGTCGTCACATTTAAAAATACATTTCATGTGTCTGAGAGTACAGCTTCGTGGGTAAAAAAACACTTTCACAAAAGTTGTGTTTGGTTCTCTGAAAAATGCCTCCAATTTGTACGAGGTAAAAAAATTTCAATGGGTTACATAAATGATCACCCACCATTGGAAAAACAGCCCCATAGTATAATAGCCAATTAACTAACAAAAATCAGCATTTTAAATTAACAAACGTCAACGAAGTAAATGTGGAAACATAACATAATGCAGAAGAATCACACAATGTAAAATCAGCTGTATGGTTGAAATTAATATTTGTTTAAATATTTAAATGTAACCTTATTGAAATAAAAATATTACACAATGTTTGAAATGAATAAAATGTATTTTTAATGAAATGTGTTTAACATGTGGGGATAAAACGAAATGTGATTAATAAAAGGAAAAGCGTAATAGTCAGTTATTTCATTACACAAAATTTATGTAATGAAAATGTAAACTTAAGATAAACGAATTACATCACCAGACACACTTACTTAGTTGCAGTTTCATAATCATAGCGGCTGCGGTTATGTAGAGGCTACTGCGCTCGCCTCCCATCATAGTGGACTGGGTGTAAATCCTGAATAGTCTCACAGGCAGATTTTCTGTATATGGCAATTGAGTCTAATACATGAAGATGGGCTGGGGGGGGGGGTCATTTCGTGTACATCTGTTTTCCATTCCAGTACCATTCCATGCTCACATTATTCACCACAATGGACGGGAGGGATGTAAGGGTATTGTGGCCTTTTAACAACAAAGTATTAAGAGCCGACGAGGGTGACAGAAGGTGAAAGACAACACAACAAACATGACCGGGCCCAGACGCAAACCAGGGACCCCTCGCACCACAGACCGACTCTTTGCTGACTTCGCTACGAAGAAAGGAACCTTCATCTGCTTACAAAACATCACTGTCAAGAGATGCACAAATCGCTCCATTACAGTCTTTAAGTTTCCTTCGGATCAAGACCTTGCATTGTTTCTAGACTAGAAAATTCGTGTTTGTCAGAGTGTCATATGATTTGCTGCACGTCATGTCTGTGATTGTCCACAACTATACTCCATAGAGGTACCGCATATTAACAGACAGTCTGTAAACTAAGATGTGGTACTGGTAATAAAATGCAGAAAATCTACATGTGAGGCTTTTCAGAGATTACACCCAGTTCGCTATGATGGGAGGTGAGCGCAGTAGCCTCTACACGACCCCGGCTGCTATCAATAAGAAGCAGCTACTATGCAAGTGTGCCTGGTGATGTAATTTGTTTATCTTAACCTTCAGCTTTGATAATATCAATTTTGTTTAGTGAAATAACAATTAGCCTACCACTTTTATTAATAACATTTCATTTTATCCTCACAAATTAAATATAATACATTCACAATACATTTTAATAATTCCAAACATTGTGTAATATTTTTATTTTAATAAGGGTACATTTAATTATTTACTCACCTTCTAATTTAAACCTTACAGCTGATTCAACATTGCGTGAATCTTCTGCATTAGGTTATGTTTTCACATTTACTGCATCAATTTGTTAATTTAAAATACTAGTTTTTACTAATTGATTGGCCAAACTATGGGACAGTTTTTCCAATGTCTGAATAACACAAACAAATGTTGGCAGGTGATTCCTTACGAAAAAATAAGACGAAAATGTAAGAATCACTTTTCTGGAAACTGATTATTAAGAGAGCTGTGTGCCCCCAAAAGTCAGATTTTGAAATGATTTAAACAAAATATTTTTGAAACAAATTGTGGTTAAGCAACAAATAGGTGAATAGTGTTTTGTATAATGGAATTCAGTCACCTCAGAAAATGTGGTCTAATATGCCTCTCGAATATATCTGTTAATATGACTCATTTATTTGGTAGTTGAAGTTGTATGTTAGTCTTAAGTTAACAGGCAATCAAATTGTATATTTATGCAGGTAATGACGCCATACCAATGTAATATCTGTAAACATTCAAATTAACTGGATGTGGTATTAAATCTTTAATTATCTTTTGCATAAATTTAAACTATATAAGCGAGTGTACTGTTTAATGTGATGAACTAGATGGTAGTCATGTGATGACCAAAAGTCGGGAGGACGTTTGTTAAACGCATAAGATGAGGAGCATGGTGATTGGCTCTTTGAAATCATGTGAGAGGAGGGAGAGTTGAAACCAGCCTCTCTCAGGACTGTATGTAAAAAGCAGAGAGCAGATGGAATCAGGCAGCCGGAGAAGGTTATGCGTAGTCCTGAGGAATGTAATCTCAGTAGCAATGATAATTGTACATAGCTGTAATTAGTGAATGGCATAATTAAAAGAGGTGAAAATGAGGCTTTCCGTTTTTTTCTTTATCAAATATTTACTCTACTGAACCCACAAAGAATAAGTCCGTAGTCCAAGGATACTACAATGGTTGGAAAGATCAACCCCCATCAATGTGGGCATGGGGGTTGCCACCCTGCGTTTGCATGAAACTTAATAAAGACTTGCAAGAGATTTATTTTATGTATTTATTAATCAGCACGTTAAAATAAACCAAAAAGGTCATTTTGCCTTGTTGTTGGTCCAAAAGGCATGATGATCAAAATGGTGTGTAGTTGGTGTTTTGTTGGGCAGCCTCCCCGCAAGCAGTTTAAACCTATTGTCTTAAAAAAGTGCATTTTATCTAAGGCATTTGAAAATACTGTGTGATTTTATGAGGTTGGTAAAATGATTTTATTTGAGAAACTTTGGGTATGCATACATGTAAACAATGTCCTGTTGTAAGGAATTAAAAACAAATGTATTCAAGTTGGTGTTAATGAATTAGTTATAGTTTGTGCTGGAATGAATTAAATGTGTAATCATGTATTTGGAAAGCAAGTTCAGGCTATCCACTAAATATAATAATTTAAATGTTTCTATCTAGTTTTTTTTTGTTTTGGTGGTATAGAAACCAGAAGTTATACTAGAAAATGTATATGCTTGTCTTTGTTTATTGCATTACACAAAAATATTGTGAAAGTCCAATATATTGTCAATGTTTGGTCTAATGTTGAATGGGGATTACTGTAAGCTATTATGATGGTTTACATTTACAGTACATATTTAGTAATTCGGCTTCATGGTGAGATGTCTATGTGCTAATGAATGTATAAATTAATATTCAGTGTTTTTTTGTGTAACAAAAAAACTACATATTAATTGGGGGGTTGTGAAGCGTTCAGTCACTTCCAAAGCATCTTGTTTAAATCTCTATATAGTATTTTATTTTCTTAGTTTAATTTAAATTTGTAATACCAGGGTATATGCCTATTCAGTGCGCTTTGTCAGGTATCCGGGATGATACGACAGGATTCAATAACCTAGTAATTGGGGACATATTAATTTTAATTCATCCTTTCAAAATTTAAATATAAAATAGTCAAGTAATTTAAAGTAAAGTAGTTTGTTTATTTTCCTGGCGTGTTTGGTTTCAAATTGACCACAGTAGTTTTTTAATAATTTTTGTTGATATAACTTTTTCTTGTATTTTAACTAATTTTTGAGTTTTGGCAATTTTAGCATATTATTAAATTTTCCCATGTGAAGTGAGTAACTTCTTGTGTTGCAAGATTCTCCAGGCTGTAGGATTTCTGGCGCCGACGATGTGGTTGATTGCTTGCTTCATGGAATTTCTTTATGCCGTAGGTTATTGACGCATGTAGGGCAGCCATCACAGGGGGTTGCTTAGGGTATTGCGCCGCGAAAGTAGTTCCGCTGTTGCGCACCTTTTGTCCCGAATTATTATATTTGTGTGGATAAATAATTTTATTTCAATGTAAAAAACTATAAATTCAGATCTTGGAATGCTTTGTTTCATGTTTTGGGTAATTTGGCTGGTTTTGATCAATTTTGGATACTGTTGTATCACCCCGCCGATGTGCGCTATTTGTTACCATGTCTATTGCCGTGGTCGAGTCGGGCGCTGGCCCGAGGCAATTGTAAGGTAGTCCGTGCCAGGCGCTGGCCCGAGACAGTTGTCAGTCAGTCTTTCAGTTGGATGCACGTTGTTTCATACATATTTTTTTTGTTAATCAACTAGGACATGGTAATGCCGGACAGCTGACTGGTTTAATTGTTTGATTCAGCCATTTTGGAAAAAACTTCACGAATTCAAAATGATATGTAAAAGGTGTTCTTAAAAATAAATCAACAGTTGCCCTAGTCTGCGAGTTTTCATTGGTGAAATCCGGATGGTTGTTTAACCCCAATAATAACTTAAACTGAGCTATCCGGAGCACACCAGGCTACATAACCTCAACTGATATGTGGATAAACAAACGAACGAGTCACGCTAACTGCTAACTCGCTAAGTGCAAACAAAGCACTAGTCACATCTCTTGGGCTGAGGTACTACAGAAGCAGTTGCGTCACATCTTTGACACTTACGAACAGGGACATATGACATCACCACACAGACGCAGCTGCGTCACAGTATGACTATGCGAAATCAGATGATTATGTACAACATCTGCGATTCCAGTCACTGCCATGACAAGTTAACATAGTAGAACAAATAAGGGTTGCAACCTTGATGTTTCATAACCTTCGTGATGCTGAAGCCTAATTGGTTATGGATTATTGGTCAGCATGCTAACTATGCATACATAATTTGTTGTGTTTCACCTCTCTAAACGTTGCAGTTCGCGAGATATATGCATAATGGTTGCAATTTATGCACCTGGCATGGAAGCAAAACACATCATGCTCAATGTTATCAGGTGTGGAATCACACAACACATGTAGCAGGTCCACAAATGCATTGAACAGGCATGTTGTGATGTTAAAGTATGCTGTATTTGTTACATGAGAACAAATTCACAGAGCCACGATGTTATGGCAAAATATTGGTACCCCATTTGGCTTCAATGTCTTATGTGCACATCCGCAGCTCTGCTTCATGGTTAATGATTGGATGTTTTAACTCTTACTTGTCGTGGAGTTCTACTGGCGAGTCACAGATGTATAGTGTCTTAATAACTGAATTCAGATTGATGAAAACGTGTCTGAGAAAAGACATGCTGCCAATAACTATGATGCAGAGCTGCCGATGTGCACCTAAGGCATTGGATGGAGTATGACCAGGAAAGCTACACTTAGTGAACAGATCTGATTCTTTACTACCCTCCAACCATGTACAGTACATGTAATTCAACAACACATTGGGTAGATGTCATTAGTCGTTAAAGGTGCTGTGCAAATTGCCGACCATCAACTTCAATGCACATGTCACAACAACGCTGCAGGGGCTGTGTGACCCTTCCGAAAACCTCTGGCATCTGGCATATTGTCTGAAATGCATTATCAATTCTCGCTAGCAGGTCCTCTTCACTTTCAACCAGTGTGTCCTACACTAAAGATTTTGCATGTCCCCAAACAAAAAAATCAAGAGGCATGAGGTCAGAAGAATGAGCGGGCCAGAAAATGGGTCCACCTTGACCAATCCAGTGGTCATGACGTATAGCACCTAGATATGCTCGCACATTCCGAGCAAAATGTGCTGGGACACCATCATGTTGAAACCATCCATGCATTCTTATATCAAGTGGAACATCCTCCAGTAGCTATGGTAGTGTATACTCAAGGAACCGACGGTCAGCATTAAATTGTGGCAGTAGACGAAATGGCTCAATTAGATTGTTATGCCGTGTACCCGCCTACATGTTGACAGAAAACTGCTTGTGATGGCCAGTGGCGGCCGGTCAATGTTTTGAGCTCAGTGCTCTCAATATAATGGTCTTCACCCCCCCCCTCTAAATCGCTATACTTTCTTTTCCTACTAATAGTCATAATATTAACACAAAGACATATAACTTTTGGTATACATGTATTGAGAAATTGCACTGTGTTTCATGGAAACCAGTACTATTCTACTAGAGCCTAAGTTATGCGTCTCGGCAATGTAACCAATAAAGTGTGTTTTAAAAAACTTTCAAATAAAGAACTAAAGTTTTGTATTAATTGCAATTTATAATTACTCTTGTCTTCTTGGAAACAATTATGTTAAACAATATTCTCAGAGTACGTCTGATCAGCATTATAAGAT
>PNEQ01044191.1:0-40714 GCA_003012365.1 Medauroidea extradentata
CATCTCACTAATCTCAGGTTTGGGGCACCAAATACGTTTCCGCGAAACCTTTACCCTCTGAAACTTTGTAATGTCAATAAAGTTAAAGTGAATATTTTGACAATATATAATTGAGGGCACCGTCACCAATGGTTGTGCACAGGGTAAACAGATGTTTCTCATTCGATTAACCACTTACCTTAGACGTCTGTAACTACCCCAGAACGTCAAATTGGCAGTTTTATAAATATGGCCCAGGCGAAGTCGCTGTTAGTGGCAGGGACAAACTTAAGACTGCTTTTCGCGTGGACAGCTATAGCTACTTATCCTTCTGCAGAATTAGTTCAACTAGCCGCTTGGACATTCTTACACTTGATGACTGAAGTACCAATCTTGTGTGCAAAGAGGTTTTTCAATTAAAGTAAATATTATCAGTTACGAATAATACTCGCGAGCAAAGCCGCGGGGGACTGCTAGTAGAGAAATAAAGATGAATTTAAAACAAACATGTTCTGCAGTTAAAGTACGCTCAACGAAATAGACTGGATCACGGTCTTAGAAGTTTATGGCCGTGGACTGAATAAAGCTGTTTGTATTTTTTGTGTTATTTAACAGCTAGCTTCATATTTCTTTGCTTCCGAACATCATTTGGGGAAGTTTTAAGTTTCATTACGTTCTTCTAGCTTGGTTTGCTGATTGACGTTTTTCTTTTTCAGCCATATGTCATTGATATTTTCGGCTCTGTTGTTCTTTGGTGTCAGAATTGCACGTTCCCACGACCAGTCAGTGGACGTCTCACTGTTGTAGGATATATCACGATTTATGTTTTCTAAAGGCCAATACACACAGTTATCTTTTTTGAACAAGAAGGTGAACACCTTCTTGTTCAAGGCGACTTGCATCGTGTGAATGGCCGACTTGTAAGCAAGTAGCGTGCACGCAAGATCTTGCATTCCAGCTAATCATTTAGAGGTGGTTCTAATTTTCATGCACCTTCCCGTGCAAGTCGTTTGTTTATATTTTCATGTGGCTCGTTTACGTACGTTAATATATTCTAAATAGTATTTATTTGAGAGTAGAACACAAATTGAAGCCTCGTATAGGCACAAAACTTATATTTTTCAGTTTCTATCCTGTATATAACTGGAAAAAATCACAAAATCAAAATAATAATATAATAAACAAAAAGGGCCTCGTATTTCTAACCTTATTTGGAATATAGACACATTCAAACTAGTACGCAAGTACTACCGTGTGTACGGTACGTTCATGAAGTATGTATACAAGGGAGTGTAAACTTTCTTGTTCACCTTTTCGTGATCACCTTGGTGTACAAGAAAGAGACATGTGTGTATTGGGCTTAAGAGATAAGCAATTTCCATTACTACTCTTTCTAGGCTAGCAGGTATGATGATGATCTGTGCATCAGATTCAGGTTATGACCCATCGCCAATTTTCTGTAGTAGAATAGAGAATTGCTAGGCAGAGATATCATTTTTTAATTGATAAAGATGTTCAGAGAATATAGTAACACCATCAATTAATACGTAATTAAAAGTTTGTTACTCTTTTCTGTAGTCCACGCGGGCGAAACCGCAACGGGACAGCTAGTGTGTGTGGCTGTGTGTGTGTATATATACACATACATACACATATACATCCATACATACATACATACATTATGTTCCGGGAATATACGTCAATAAAGAGACGAATGATTAATTATTTCAAACACTGTGTAATAATTTTATTTCATTAAAGTTACGTTTAATTAATTACTCACATGCTAATTTCAACCTCATTGCTGATTTTTACATTTTGTGAATCTGCTGCATTACATTATGTTTTCACATTTACTGCATCGACGTTTGTTAATTTAAAATATTGCTTTTTACTAATTAATTGGTAATACTATAGTGTAGTTTTTCCAATGGCGGGTGATTATTTATGTGACACATTAATATTTTTTTACCTCGTGCAAACTAGAGGCATCTTTCCGAACCTAACACAACTTTTGTGAAAGTGATTTTTTACACCACGAAGCTGTACTCTCAGTGACGTTAAATGTGTTTTAAAATGTGACGACACTAATCACCTTTGAAGTATACAAATTTCGTTCCACATGGAACATTAATTTTTCCATCATCAGTAAATGTTTAGTTCAAGGTAGAGTACAGCTAAATTTTCTTTAAAAATGCATAACTTTTAGACGGTTGCGAATCGGACTATACAAGTATGGTTTATTTGGTAGGTCTTGGGCCTCTCTATCACCCGCCTCTTTATTGACGTCTATTCTCGGAACATCCTGTATATATAAAATTAAGAAACGTTACAATTCACGAAAAAATATTTATTTAATTACGGAAACAGTATTACGTTAGTTGACCTTAATATTTTTTTTCTATTTTAAAGCATACTGTTTATGTTGTGTTTGGTTATATTATTCTTCTATATAAGTTACTAGTTTTCTTGTGTTATTTTTTTCTTTAGTATTCGTTTTCGTAGAATATACTTTAAATGTTAATGCTTAATGTAATTTACTAACATTCAAAAGCCATCTATGCATACAAAGTATTAAATAGCAATTAAAATATTGAATAGCATTTCATATTCTCTTTGTATAAGTTCCAGATGTATTTTTTATTGCTTTGGTGTCGTTTAAAAACTAAAGGACTTGTTTAAATTATGGAATGTGAAGACATTGTACGTTTGAATTTCTGTTTTTTTATGGAGTCTGGCCTGTTAACTATGTTAAAATGGTTTCACCTTGCTGGAGAATGTACAGGAGAATTGTTTCAATAAATACAATTTGGTAAATTTGTTTCATAATTGATTTAAGTAAGAAGCTCACCGAAGATTGTGGTAATGTTATGCATTTTTTCATTAAATGTCTGGCTATTTGGTTAAAAACCCTAGTAATTTCATTTTAACCTAACACAGAAAGCCGTTTCCTTTCTCTTGTTGTGAATATGGATTGGTATCAAATTAACCCAGTGACCTACAGTGCTTAGTTTATAAACTATGCAAGAACGAAAAAATATAAAATACAAAATTTATCTATACCCGTTTATAAAATACGCAAGAAACGTAAGTAGGTACGCAAAACTGTAACGCAAGAGTTCATCATCGACTTTTTGCGTTTCGCCGTCTTCTATATTGACAGTTTGGTTGGCGAAAACATTCGAAACTAGTGGAAATTGTCTTCATAAGCCTGTGATTCCATCAATTCGTTACATACTTGTATGTATTTGTTTAGAAAGCGTCTTCAAACACATGATGCTTTTATTTTTTTTTTTGGTTATTATTTCAAAATATCGAAACAACCGAATATTTAGAAAACAAAGATGAGTGATAGAAAATAATTAAAATGTAATGGAAAAATAGAGAGAAACTTTCTGTTGCCTATCCGAAATGTTGAGTGGTAGTGTCGCTTGCGATGTTTATAAACGACTGAAAATTTTGTTGCGTTTCTTTGCTAGCGTTCTTACGTTGTTGCGTAGTTTATAAACCCGGTCTAATTCCCTTGCTCAAAGACCGACTGCTACCGGCAATGTAAATTTGTTAATTTTGAACTCTTCAAAGTTATTCAAGATTTCAGACATTCGCATGAGGAATTCACAGAGTTTTCATGTTGAGTATAAAAATGTATAATTTACTGCATATATGTGATCATATTTCTTGTCACTTTATACTTATAATTATTTTGATCATAACTTATTCCTACAGACCTACCAACTTTTATTATTTGCTCTGTTATTAGGCTAAGGTTTGCGTTACCACAATTGCAGTTTGTCTGAGGAAATCTAGTGTTATCTTCCTGGTATAGTGACTGTTCATAGATTGGCGTCCTATAATAATGTGTATTGTGTGTGGCCTGTAAGCTTATCAATGTTATATTCTGTTCTACCACGATTAAGTCACATACACCAATTGGAGGTTGAATTAAGAATATTTTTCTTGTACACATATTTAAACTGGGTTTTAATTCCTTTGCAACCACGCACATATTCACTTGCCACACTGCAATTCGAGTAAAAGTGTGTGCGTGAGAGAGAGAGGGGGGGTGGGAGAGATAGGAAACAAATGTAATTTAAATGTAGATTGGTTTTACTTTCGGCAGTGTTATCTATCCTTCGCTATTATTAAGATAATATGTAGTACAAACATACATATGAGAGGCAAGTCCCTTTTTGAATAAATACCTAAGGTGCAAAGAGACAGAATGTTGGTGTCCTCCTAGTTTGACGGAATAAGTGGCCGCTGCAAAGTTACGCCCGAGACGGGAGCGAGTCGCTCAGCGCCGCGCCGGGGGACCGACCAGCCACTAACCTCGCTCGCTTGTCTGATTATTAGGGCTGTCCCCGGAGACGACCCATCGAGCTGGATGGCAAGGAATTGAATTCCCGACGAAGGGTCGTAGGTCGGAGAGTGGGCAATGATGGTGTTCCCGCTGGGGACACCGCATAGCTTGAGGCGGAGTCGCCGAGACTTGAGACAGAGTCGGCTCTTTTACCAAGCTCGTGTGTGCTTTTCCAGATGTAGCAGTGTAAAAGAAATATTTGTCGATCTACCACACCGATGTGTAGGAGTGTTGAGATTCCTTTAATGCTGACCCATGAACTCTGTTACACGGAATGCGACTGAAAGTATTTTTGAAAGTGAGAATACTGGTTTGAAGACGCCGTAAAAAAAACAGTAATTTTACTTTTTGGCGTCGTAATTAACATAACTTCCAGGATGTAAAAAAATTAATTCCGCCGTTTACGTTTAAACGGATGTCAAAGTCAAAATTTTACTGTTTTCTGTACGTAAATATATATGAATTTATCGCAATTACAGAAAGGAAATAATAATGAATGCATAAGTACTCAGCTATATTTCAGGATAACTTCGTGATAACATAAATAATAGTACCTCTATTTTAAAATAGTGGCTAAAATATTCTAAACATGAAAAAAAAAAATGTTAATGATTTTTAAAAATACAGACACATATCTGGGTCATGACAAATGTAACTTATTCTGAAATAGTTATGATATCTCTTTTACTGCATATTATTTAATTCCTTTGATATCGATGATTTTTAATACTTGTATACGAACAATAACAGTAAAATTGCGGCTTTAATATGTTGCCATTTTTTTATTTGCTGGAAATGACATTTTATCTTAAATGTGGACAAATTTATGGATTCTTCCTTTCCGGCACCTTTCATAACACAATTTGATTTACCTCATTTTGAGACGTGAGACGTGGTTAGGCGATAAAATTAGGTTCTTTGTACGTGTGCAAGTCGTAGGACTATTCTGGGAATAGTGCAGTTTGCTGATGGGAAGAGATCCCTGATTGAAGCAGTCAGGTATTATATAAGTTCTTGAATATCGCGAGAGATATTAAGCCAATTATGTAGTGTGTCCCTGAGCTGTCTTTCCATGAGCGCATGAACTTAACAGCAGCTGTGGTAGATGGCTGAGAATTTATTCCAACAAGAAGAAACTTTCAGGTAAGTACCATTCGTGACCGTAATGGATACGGCTCGGTTACCGTTACGGTTTTACCTTTGAATATATATATATTCAAAGGTTTTACTCGCATATTTCTATTTTCTTCGCTCTGTAGCTCCGGGGTAAACATTTCTCGGGAAGCGAAGTTGATATACCGGTTCATTCCCTGGCGCCAAATTCTCTCATCCTCCCTTGGATACTCTCGATTTCATCTGTATTGCTTGGTACTGAATGGTAAAACATCAATTTTCTCACATTTCAGTACGTTTACCCTTGCCCTGTGTAAAAGTAGAGTTGAAATGCTGATACGTTTAGCCTGGAGCGCCCTCTCCCCCACATTACACTCGTCATTTGTTACACAATTCCATTGCATTTATTGGGAGGTGCAAGGGAATAGAGCTGTGTTGGTGGAAAATGAAATTGTTATGTTGAAGGTGCGTTGGTAACTCATTTTCTACCTCCGGCCTTTCGCTTTAGAATACCATCTCGCGTGGCTTACACCCTTGTTGGAAGGCACTTCGCCATATGTCACATTTAGATAAAGAGATGAGGAGAAAAGGGGGGGGGATACGTCTTCCTACCTCTCTCTCTCTCTCTCTCTCTCTCACTCTGTACCACCCTTTCCACTCCCTCCCCCCTTCATTCTTCTTTACTTAAATCGACTTTTATTTGATTTTCTTTTGCCGCATTTTAATATCGCCCCCGTTCGCGCCCTCTCTCGCCTTCTCCATATTCATCCATCAGTCTTGCTTCGTTCCTACACTCCGGTGCCCCACCTCCCTATTCTGAAGGCCCTTTTACCAACCCGTCTCTCTGCTCTACCGTGAGCTTACGCTTGATTCATCACTTCATATGGACCGTTGCAACAGGGTTTTGTTTTCGACAGTGAGTTTTTATTCGCGTGACTATACGGCCCCTTTGAAGTTTTCATTGAAATAGACGAACAACTTCGTCTATTTCTACACTACTTCCGCGAAGATATAAGTACTTTTGTCGTTAGAAAATACGTTTCATTCCTGTAAACATTACTAAAAACATATTTAATGTGACTAGTATTTCATAATTATTTTCCAGAATTGTATTATTGATGAAGCATTTCTGTTTTCAACCAAAATTGCGTTTCAAAACAATGACTAGGCCAATCAAACGAGTTTTCAATAAATTTTGCGTATACTCTGCATCAGCTAGCAAAATGTAAGATTGTTGTCGTAGATATTGGAGTGGTTTATACCAGCTATTACAAAGTTTGTATGCTTGCATAGCTGGTAACCCAAATGGTACTTCTGTAGGACATCTTCCCAGCCATAGTGAAAACCATATTATGTACTTATTTACTTAAAAATGTACAAAACTTTTGAACCTATTACAAAAAACTTGGACGAATTTCAATCTTCTTTCATCACAAAAGTTCGAGTGTTTTACGTGTAGTTGTGTGTGTACTATGTTACTAGTACAGTGCCTTTTGTATTTAAGGTGACTAATTACGAAAATTTACTTATTAAAATTGCTAGAATACTAAACCAGTTTTAATGGAAATTTAAAAAAAATACACATAAAATTAACAAGTATTCTGTTTTGACATTTGTGTCATTAGAGGTGAAACATTTTTGTCTGGAATTAAAAGATCAATAAAACACTAATTTGTGATTAGAAAATATTAATATTAGGATACTTTAGTTGCAAGGTGTAAATATGTACTTTTTTATATTTTTTAATAAAAGAAATATATTTTTAATAACTGTTACATGTATGTACAAAAGTGACCTTATTTTTTTTATCGCTGGTGTGTTTAATAATGACCAACATTTATTGAGGTTATATAATTTATTATTTGTATTGGAAAATTGCTTAAATTTGAAATCTCCAATATGTCTTAAAATACCTATTCTTTAAATATTCTTTGCAAGAAACCATTTTTTAAAGAACTTTACGTAAAAAAATTACAACTTTTAACAATGAAAACCTTATGAATAAAAATATTTTAAACGCATAGGTATTAAAATGCGCTAAATATTTGTCAAGAAAAATCAGCGAATTTTGTTTTGGCACAGTTGTCAAGTATTGTGTAACATTTTTTATTGAAACCTAAAACTGGTAATGGAATGTCAATAAAAACTTCAAAGTCAATTAAGTAAAATGTTAAAAAATGTTCTATTTCATGAAAACGATTGTTTATTTTGTGGTTATATTAATTACCACCTTTTTTACTGTATTTATGTAATCTGTAAAAAGTTTTAATAGTATTTTTTTTTCAAACAAATTACATTCAATAATGTTGTCAAGTATTGTGTAACATTTTTTATTGAAACCTAAAACTGGTAATGGAATGTCAATAAAAACTTCAAAGTCAATTAAGTAAATTGTTAAAAAATGTTCTATTTCATGAAAACGATTGTTTATTTTGTGGTTATATTAATTACCACTTTTTTTTACTGTATTTATGTAATCTGTAAAAAGTTTTAATAGTATTTTTTTTTCAAACAAATTACATTCAATAATGGCAGGTACTAATTACTAAAGATATAATCGCATTTCCTCGGACGCAAAAATGATGTACTAAAACTACAGTAAATATTTATTAGAATTTAGCCAATAATATTCTAAAATACAATTAGCAGTTACAATCAATAGTTGCACAACACTCGACAGAAAACAGTAATCACAAAAAAACACTACGCTGAAAAAATTAGTAATTTTACTTGTATGCTATTATTAGATGCGCTGAATAGATTCGATGGGAATTAAGAAGTAATTATAGGTAATACTTAACTTACATGAACTACATAATGTAATTTACAAGGCAGTTGGTTCAAAAACAGTACATATAATCTTATAGATACAAATTTATCCAAGCGACAGAAGTGGTTTTATAAGTTTTTTAGCTAGGAAACCCAAAATTAGTTATCGGTATGTATTTAGGGGCATTAAAACGTCGCTTGTTTATGATAATGAAAAATCTGGCAATAATTAAAAAATTAATTCTAAACTCTTTGTAGAAGCAATAAATTGAATCAGTTATTACTTAAAAATAAAAACAACCAAAAAACTATATACCTTACGAAATGTTGCGTACACTTATTTTGAATACATTAAATTATTGGACAACTGCATGATATACTGATTTATAAACTGTAATTAAATTAGTAAGAATGAATTTAACAAGAAATAAACACAAGCTAATATCATAAACACATACGCCTGTAGCGAGAATAAGTTAATATCGAAAACGAAATGTTATATGCACATGTATGTTAACAGAAAAAAAAAAATAACGCGAAATGTAGTGTAATACCAAAACATAATTTACCCAAATAATTTTACAACCAAAATCAAAACAAAAAAAGTATTATTTATTGCTTAACACAGTTATTTTTACTTCAACATAACGTTTTAATCATCGCAATAACTTGTAGGTAAACGTATGAAATTTGGTTACACTCTAATTTTTTTTCTTCGAAATATCACAAATAAGTTTCTATTTATCGATTGCTTGCTTACATATTAAATGTGGTCTTGGAACAATATAATCGCTCACATGAAATGCGTAAATAATCAACTACGAAAATATAGACTTTGGTTCCCGAGATACGACATAGCACCAAAAAATCTTTAATTGTTCGAATTTTTTTTTTTTTTTTAAATTATGAACTCTACATGATCAAAATACTTAGTCAAGAATCACGTTGTCTTACTAAGTTCTGTACATTGGCGGACGTAATGGACGCACAATATGTTTTTTCGTAGACAGAAAGTAGGCTAAAAAACTGCGCTTTATGTGTAAATGTCTGGAGTATTCTTATATTTGTGGTTAGTATTGTATATTGTCGATGAAAACATACATGCGCAGGTCAGTTCCATAACATGGTCACGGAAACCCTAGTAAATAGAGACCTACAAAATGCGCGTTATTATTTGGTCACATACTAGAGTATATATACCCGAACTCAACCATTAGCCACGAGCTTCTGTGTTATGTTATTTCAGTTTGAGACAATGGTCACACTCCCATGAAACTTTTAATTATTTTTCAGAAGCATTCCCCGCGGCAGACCATAACATTGTCGGGCAACGGAACATGTTGAGGGTGCGTGCAACAGTTTCGAGTCTTAGTATGCTGCCAGAAAATAACGTGAATTTTGCATGACTTTACTAATATAAAAGCATCGACGTAACGCTGTGGAAAACACAACGTTTTAAATAATATATTTAATTAAAACGGAAGCGTGTGCAGTAGTATTTAGCCCGTATGATTGTAACGATCTCATTTGTAACAAATGTCAATATAGAAAGGCATCAGGGAGCATTATTTATACCGAACGGAATTACAAGTCTCTAAAAGCATATTTATGCTCTCCTGAAAAATCATTGACAAGATAACTGTGCTTAGTGATATGTTCTCTCAGTATATAACTCAATGTCGCCTAGCAACTGCAGTTGCAAATTCGAAAAATAAAAAAAATTTAAACTCGTACGGCAATACCTTTGGAACGTTTTTGCAATGGGAGTGAATAATTCAGCGGGATGTCGTCCCGGAAAACGAAGAGTGAGACAACAGACAAGCCTAGTTTGGCTGTAGTCAACACATACAGATACAAAATAAAGCATGCAATATTACACTAGGAATCTAATCACCGAAATAAATTTAAATATGTATAACGAACTACTAAACTAAAACTCGGGACACCGGCATTAATACAGCACGTGATGTTACTAGGAGGAAGACAGTGTTGCATAATATTATATTATAGTATATTATAATACAAGAAGACGTTGACGTTAAGGCCATGATACACCATTTCTACTGCTTTTATACGATTGTCATTTTTTAAAAGCATAAACAAGAGCAGATATCGAAAAAGCAGCATATTCTAAGTTAACAATTTTTTTCCAGGCAAAATACACAATAGTTACAGCTAATTATGCAGTTGAGGAAGTTCTCATTAATGAACTAATTAGCCAAATCTATATAATTTCCTTGTGTAGATGAAATTTGACTACGCTGTAAAAACTATTTTTTAATATCGTGCAACAATTTTTCGATTTCTGCTCTTGTTTAGGAGAAAAAAAATATCGTTAAAGCAGTATAAATGACGGATCTTGTTACGTTTGTGTGTGTGAGGCATAAAATCGATATTATTGTAAGGTTGCTGCTGACCAACGTATGTAATGTGCGTCTTCCCTCTTCGCACAAGCCAACAGTGCTTTACTATTATCCTTTTTCCTATGCGACTTAAAGCGGTAGCCAAATTATTGTATTTATGGGCAACATAGTTCAAAGTCTAACGATCGTTTCTGTTTTTTTTTTTAATCTGGTTGTTATTTTTTCAGATACACCGGTCTGGAAAAGTCATTTGTGGCCATTTTGAAGGACCCGAAAATTTGTTTCTATAATAAACGTGCCGAATTTTTAAAATTATAACGACATAGGTTGATGTGTGTGTGCTTTACATAGACATACAAATATGATGCGCATTAAATTGTTTTGTCAAAAAAAATCGTAACACGCCACGACGCATTTGAAGCGCAGGGAGGGAGGTCCCTTAAGAAGAGACAATTCCTACAAAAGAGCGCTGTAGATTTCCTCAGACGAGCTTGTCGCGTCTTTCGGATATTGATCCTGTCGTCAGGTAAACTGACAGTGGAAAATACAGGAGAGTTCTTTTCTGATTGGCCGCGCATTTTATCGTGGTTGTTACACATTGTTATCCGTGTGCGAGAGCTTAATACCTGTTTTATGCAATTTTTTTGCTGAAGGTTTTCACGTGTTCTTGTAGTTTCATTTCCAATTTCAAACTTAGTATATTTATATTTCGTAAATACCAGCTAAAATTATGAATCATTCGAAGCATCTTTGATCTTCACGATGTTCCCAAACTTTCTCGGTAGTATAGTTACGTGATTGTTTTAAAAATGTATTTGCTGCGTAAGCGTCAATTGTATACGTAAATGACGCTAGGGTATTATTGTCTGTTATTTGCTACGAATGTAATAGGCAAGTCGCAAGGCCCAATGGGTTTATCTCAGCTCTGGAATACTTGATTGCTCATTTGGCAGTAATGTAACGTGGCGTGTGACTTGAATAATGATTGCACGCTCTGCGCGAATCTGGCTTGCAAATTCGCTATATTTTACCACGTGTTCCGCACCACGGCAAACATTACTTCCTACGCATAAAAAAACTGAAATTTAGTTTTATCATATTCGCACAGTGACGTGTATATGCTAAATTAGAATCAGATAATTTATTTATCTTTTTTTAAAGTTGAAACAGACTTTTAGCGTTTATGTACAGAAGTTAATTGACCACGCTGGCATTTGTTACCCGGATCAACGTAAACAGTTTCGGTTTCGTAGAAATAAGTTTTATGTTTATGTAATTTATTTTTAAAATGTTTTGTACTAATTTCTTGTTTCCACGGAAAATGTGTTTCACAGGTTTCAAAACAAATAACACCGCCTTTAAAAGTAAAATTAAAATTTTTAAAACAATTATTATTTTTTTTATTGGGTTAAACGTTTCGACAGCTCAGGCATGACAGAGTGTTACACAAAACTATACACAAGGACAGAAAGTTGCCTTTGTTAGGTGCGTGTGCCCGAGTTTCCCGGCTTCCAGACAATTGTTTTTTAAAGCCCGTACGACAGCCGATGTCGTAAAATTGCTTTGTAACTTTGTTGAAAATAAGTTGTACTATGTAATGTAATTTTTCGAGACAAACTGTATTTAACAATTCAGAGGAAATTTAGCTAATTTACTAATTAGCAACTATTTTGTTTTCTTCTGTCTCGACAAAGTTAAAGTACGTAGTTAAAACCAGTCATAACAAAGTTACGGAGCGATTTTACGATACCGGCTCCGTTTATGATTTAAAAAATAGTTATCGTCGAAAATCAAGGATCTAGGATTCGTGCCCTTTAGGAACCATCCTGTGTTCGCCTGGAGCGTATTCGGAAAATCATAGAAATCCTAAATCAGGTTGGCCGGAGCCGGCAACCAAACCCGGGTCCTCTCGAATACGAGTCCAACGTTTTATCTTTGCGCCACTGTCTTTTTTTTTTTTTTTTCAGTTAATTAGAGTGAATGCGTTGCGGTTCAGTTTAAATTTATGACGATGTCAAATTGCATGTCAATATTTTGAGGAAATAACCCTCACATCTAGAGGGAAAGAAATGTTTTATGGACATAGGTTGTAAAACGCGTCGCTTCTGCGTACAGTTCACAATACGCGATGCGCGGGCTGGATGCTGTGGAATTTCATTACAGCAGTACTGTACATTGTACACTACTCCACTATACCACTAACTTATAAACAGTAGCGAATAACCGTGAAAACAGCTGCCCGCGCGCTATGGGTCTAACGTTATGTATGTGAAATGTAGTGCATAAATTGTGCATTTTCGGACCAATTAACATTTTTATTCCTCTATATGTGATGAATCACTCCATAAAAATAGTTTGTCAATTAACCACACGTGCATATAGGAGCGCTAAGAAAGTAGGTATGGTAGAATTGTTTCCCAGACATCCACGGTAGCACTAATAAAATAATAAATGTATACTAAAGTTACCAGACTTATATTGTAACAACTGTAAAAGTTTGCATGTTTACAAGGGGGAAGAATGGTGAATGTCCCATACTGCGTTTAGGTTAATTATTTTCTGAACATTTTAGGAAGTTTTTTTACAGTGTTGTCTCCTCAAAAGTTTGGCGTACAATCTGACAATATCGTGTATGTATGTATGTGTGTGTATGTGTGTGTGTATGTATATATATGAAAATGCTGGAGAATGTAAGAACAGGTTGACCTTAAGCGTGTTAGATGTGCGGTAGTATGTAGAATACCTATTTTAAGCTAGCGGAGTTTTTCAGAATGGTAACAGCCGTACAATAAACCACCACGGCCTTTTGCGAGTTTTTCGGGGACAATAAGTTATAGTGAATGGTCTGGTCAGCTTGTAGTCCCGACTTCAATCCCATCAACTACTGCGACGTCTGCGAGTGACCGACGTCTGAGAGTGACCTACATCTGCAGCAAGAGAGAAGAATTGTGTCGTCGTGTCGGGCCGGTATTACAGAGACTTCCCGATTCTCAGTTGTCTGCCCGTCTTAACATTGGTAACGGTAAGCATATATTGTATTAAGGTTTTTAGGTCATATATTTTGACGGTTCACCCATGTATTATTTAAAAAAAATACATTTTTTATAATATGTAAAGCTTTGAAGTGTTTTAAGTTCTAATAAACAGAAGCTACTTGTAGATAATAACATGTTACATAACACACAGACGAACATTGTTTCTATATGGGTTGTATTACCTCTTTAAAGACAGGAAAAGTATCAAGGAACTTCAATCATTTACAAATCTTTGGATCGGTTCGGGATTTTACCTCAGACTTTTTTTTAGAACTCGTTATCTTACTTTATTATTACACCAAGTGGTTGGACACCCAGTGCACCTAGTTATGTGCAACTATTACACTCTGTGCTCATTCTTAAATTGTCGATCAATTATGTTTTATTATTATTTTGTGTTGCTCACACGATGTTTTCTTTTATTAGCACAATACCGTAGCTTCCAACATATTGCATATAACCACCCATGTTTTTTCTCCTTGTGTTGTGTTCTAAATACGGCGCTAACCTTGTCCGACAACGAAAGAACGACAGAAATAATAGCGGAAGGTCCTTTTACTAAATGAAACTGTTTCGCTTCAGGATTGTCGAGGAAGACGTCAGCTGCTTTTTTTTTTCTCCTCTTGTCGGAGAGGGAAGGTGGTGGACTTTCTCCATGGAGGAGAATAAGCAGTCGCAGGAATTCATCACTTCTCGCGCTGGGGCTTAGCCTCACTGGTGGTGTTACAGAGGATTGTTTGGGGGGGGGGGGGTAGACGGCAAGGCGGCTGTTATCTAGCGTGACCTCGCCAAGGCCTGCCTCTGAGAAATGGTCTCGCGACGACTGGGGTGGAGCGAGATAACGGAAGCCGCTGTTCGCTGAATGAGGACGGCGAGGTGGGGTGAGCAAGATAGGGGTTAGGACCACGACGAGACTGCGCCTGAGCGGGGGTTGCGTCCTTAAGGCTGTTCAAATGCGGTTAGTATCACGAAATTGGATATTTTTACGAAATTGTATTGGTCTTACAGACCATACTTGTGAGTACAGTTTCTTCTCACGAAACGATTTTAGCTCTCATAGTTTTGTCATACCGGCGCATCAAAGCCATAATTTTATTGTTAGGCTGCCGTGCAAATAGTGAAAACCATTTGAACCCCTCAAACTAAATAATTCACAGTGAAATAACATACCATGGGCTACGTAACCTAACAGTAGAAAAAGTTACAGTGAGCAACTTTGGTATTAAAATTTTTTTCTATGCTTTTACAATTTTTGTAAAGGCTCAAAATACTAATTTTGGAGCTTATATATGTTAGGTTACGTAGCCCATGTCAAATGTATTTCACTATGAATTATTTCATTTGAGTAAGTCAATTGGTTATCACTATTTGCATTGCAACATAGCATGTAAATTTTAATTTCGACGTACCGATATGAGAAAACTATAGAGCTAAAATTGTTTCGTAAGAGGAAACGGCACTTAACAAAAACCGTCTTAAAAATCAGCATTTTTTAATGAAAATACAAAATTATGATTTTATACCACTTAAACACCCTTAAAGGGAATTCCTTCTGCACGAATGTCGTAGTCTTCCACGACGACCTTCCCATTGGCCGGCTGTAGGGAGTGGCCTTGGCTTGGTCGGTGGGCGCCGTGCACACGATCCTCGGTGGTAATCCCCTGCGCAGTAGTCCTTGGAAGGGGATGGCGAGGGGACCTTAATCTTAAGTTTTAAGGGCGGACTCCCGCCAAGTCCTATAGCTACTTGATTTTGCCTCGGCCGTGGACGTGTCGTACGCCTAGTCGCTTTGGCTAAGCAGTGGCCTGCCCGGTATTAAGTCTGTGACACTGCGCTTTAACGGATTTGCTGGTAAATTAATACCAGCCCGTCCACTTGTGCTGTGTAATACCTCACTGGTTGATAGTTTTTGTCGCTATCAGCCATCACATGAAACATGCTATTAAAACTTAATCTTGAACTTGAGGGGTTTCCTTTTTATCAAATACATATATTAATTTTACGAAATTGAACGTATTTATTGTTATTTAAGTAAATTAATTTCACACATATTTTTTTTTATTTATACAGTTTAGACACTACGTGTGCTATTTTTTAAAAGTTATTTTGGGACAGAAATAATCTTTGAACATTAAAAGCAATAACGGTTATATCTGTGACAACCGCAGTACACACACTACATCATGACAGTGCAATTTAATTGTAATAAACTATCTCTTGTTCGTGGATAATATGAACAGTTGTACAAGTAGTATATAGAATGTACTTTTATACCCTTTTATATTCTTCCGCCAGTTGTAGTTACGATCGTAAATATGCTAGTAATATGCAAATTCTTACTGTTTATGTTCGCACACCGAATAGGCACTTTAAAAAATGGTTTTAGTTTCAGCAAATTTAAACGTAAAGCAATTATTGCGAATTCAAGAAAAATTACTACTTTTTCGACATCGTTGCCAACGTAACTGGAAACCTGATTTTCTTTTTTGCACGTTAAATGTATGCCGTTACTCTCAGGTGTTCTTATTTTAAACGTCGATGCAATATCACATTTCACCGCAACCAACTGTAGTTTTTTATTTTATTTTCAGTGTTCGTGATGCATAGTGTGGGTCTGGGTGGCCTGTACGATTGAAATCGAACAGTACTGTTAAGTTTCGCCCTTGCCAGGCTCGATCTGCATTGGCAACATTTAAAATTAAAATGTTACATTAAACTTGCTACGTTTATTATTATTGTTACTGTCCTTAATCTCCTTCCGTCCGTATCTACGACGATTAAAATGGATTAATGAAAGACTAATGATGTGCCCAGCTAGCTAAAGAAAACTCACATTTCTCATTATAAAACAATTGCCGGCGAACCCACGCACCTCGGGTTGCAGATTCCGTTGACGTTGAACTACTTCGACTTATGTTAGCGAAACAATTAAGTATTTTCTTACAGTGTTGAAAATATAATTGACGGAGTTAAGTTATTTGGGAAACGGCCGCGACTACCCGGAAGTCCACTCGACTGGTGACCCCTAAGTACGCTATCCACCGCCCCGCAGTTTGACGACGACGAAGAAATTATCCCTTTTTCACCGGAGTTAAACACTTGTTTCTTGCTTGCTTACATATTCGCGTCTCTCCCAGCATCCCGCGTACTCCTCTGTTAGCCTCGCGTCTCTTCCCTACCCCCGAGCACAAGGAGGTGACGAAGTTCCTCTCAGCCAATCAGAGAGAGGCACCCTGCCTTCCGCGAATGCGTGAGACCGCTATTAACGGCCTACGTTTATTACACAAAATAAGGTTGTACATTTTAACATCACTAAAATACATAAATAATCTTCTTACTTTTTAATATTATTGACATATCTTAATTAATACATTATTACAATAAGTATTTCGTTACCAGTGTGCCGGAGAAAGCGGGGGAAGAAATAGCGGGAAGAGAAAGAGAGAGAGAAAGAAAGAGAGAAGAAGAAGGAGGGGTGACAAGGGCTATTCTTTCGGCTCCAAAGCCCACATGTGGCGTTGCAGGCTGTTGCTGACCTTCTAGGTCGCCAGATTGATGGGTACTTACTCACAAAAACTATAATGAACACATGCAAACTTATGCTAATTACATTACCATAATTGACCAAGTGGCGCTTTGCAGGTTACATGATACCAAACAAGATATATTTATTGCATGATTTATGATAGTGATAGTTTTCGGTGTTTTTAATTACTATGGATGGCGTATCACATACGCCTTGATGTATGGCGAGTATGTCGTACCTATATATACCTCTGACCATCGCACTGTAATAAATATTAATGTTGAATCCACTTAATTGAAACTATTGCCTTTACAGAAAAAATAAGAAAAATGTCTTACATTGTAGCTTATTACTACATATGCCCGTTACAAACTTAGTAATCTATCAAAGCTTATCGAGATAATTTACATCACTAAATATACTTGAGATTTTTAAATGTTTGTTGCAATGGGAGTTTACTGTTAGAATTGAGTGGTTTGTTGACTTCTATGTATTATAAAAATTGTCCTCGTGGAAGTTACTATTTTACAAAAAAAACTATAAAAATAAATACTACGAATGATTATATTGGCAGTAAGATTTTTAAGAAATATATTTTTGTAAAATTATTATTATTATTATTATTATTATTTTTTTTTTTTCAGTTAATGCTTTGTAGGTAACCGTGATACTCTGTGCTGGTTTGTCCGTCATCGTAAATGGGCAAAACGTAATCACAAATAAGAAAGTTATTTCGGTCTCTGGAATCCTGATAGGTGTACCAAATGTCACTTATGTCTCTCTTTTCATAACCCAGAAATTAAATTTAGATCATAATGGATTTTCGTCTTGAGACCACTGCCGCAGATAAATAGTAATACAGATGTGAAATGCCACGGCAGCTCATTTGATACAAAAAAACTTCGCCGCTTATTGGCTGCCCGAGGTAGTTGATACTAGCTTCGTGTCTACTTGGCTCCTGCTTGTCACGGCATGTTTCCTACTGGTCTGGCTGCCGGCTAGCAGGGCAGCCGCCTTATTATGATTGGCGGTAGGCGTTTCCACCATGTTGCTGGCCAGCGAATCCGTTTTGCTGCCGCGTGTGACTGAGTTTGTCGTCCTACCGGCTATTTCACCTCTGTATTCATAAATATTCTGTGCATTTGCGACGGAAGAGGATGAGTGGAACCATGCCAGTATCCGTCCTCGCGTGAGACATCTTCTCTCCACATCGCACGTCTTTTACGAAGAATAACCTTCAATTTTTAACATGGGACTGAATTCTTTGGATTCTCTCGTGTGCGGCCCTTCAGGGACCATTGACGGATATCGACAGATATTTCAGAAAGAAGCGTTGCGCAAGCGTTTTAACGTTGCCGCTCGACGCACGCCACCTCCGCCGATCTTACAGCTGTCACTTTGCCGATCTTCGTGTCGCCTGCTACCCGCTTGGCTTCAGGAGAGACACTCTTGTGCCTCCCTCAATTCCCAGGGCTGGCTTACTGCTAGAAATTTATTCCCGAGCTCATGGCCATCGCCCTCTAGCATCGATGGGTTCCAACTGCGGGAGATTTGCGGTGTCAGAGGCGGCCTGAGAAGTGACGTTTTCTCTTCTGCCACAAAGCTCGATACCTAGAATAGGAATCGTCACTTCGGGGTCACTTTGGTGGATAGGACGAACCAAGTTATGCCTGATGTAGCATGGCTGGTGTGTTACAAGTATTTCTATGTGATGGACATTGGTGTAGCCAGATCTGCGGGGGGGGGGGGTGGTTAACCTGAGAATAAAATAATAAACACCGACCAACCCTTTAAAGCGTAGACCGGGGATCCTCCGCTGAGAAAATTTGCGTTTCCATGTGCAGAATAGTGCTATTTTAGCAGTTTTTGTAACGGAACTGTAAATACTCTAATAGTAAAAATATTTCTATTTTTAAATACTTTTCTTTAAAAGTTAGTCACGAAAGACAAGGTGGGTTGCAACCCGTATCTTCCCCCTCCCTTGGCTCCGCCTCTGATGATGAAGTATTGGCTGCTAATTTACGACTTTACTGAAGTGGATTAACACTCGTATAGTACGTTGTATTTAAAAATAAGAACATTTGAATTTGCCGTAGCTTTGTTTTCAGCGTTACGTCAACATTTGGAAATAACCGTTTGTTTATGCAGTTCATTCGTATGCTTTCAAATGCACATAAATACCTGGCAAATGCCAGGTCGGTAAATAGATGTGACAAACCTGTTGCTATTTTCCACGTTGTTGTAATGACAACAGCACAAATTATGTTTAAATATGTTACTCTTCTTACCACGTGTGTGTGTGTGTGTGTGTGTGTATATATATATATATATATATATATATATATATATATATATATATATATATATATATATAACATCTTCTCTGGACCATTTTACTTTCGTCAGAATGAATGCGGTCTGCGTGTAGGTCAACAAATTCGGGGGGAAAAAAAAATGTGTGACTTGTAAACCGACCAAATCGGACAATAGATGTATTGGTATTTTTATTTTTTCGTCTTAAACTTCTCTATCCTCTGCCTTTGTTTGGACGTCTTTGGCATATACAGGGTGGCCAAGAATAAGTGTTACAAATTGATAGGGATGGTAGATGTGCATGTTTGGAACATATTTGATTCAGGAACCCATGTCCGCAAATACATCCTTATACCTGTAAATGGCGCAACAAATGAACAGGGGTAGGTAGGCAACCTGGCGGGGACGGTGTCGTCGGATGTCAATAACGACACATGTGTATCTGTATTACCACTCAGGTTTATTCAGTAATGTGTACCCTTTACATATGCTGCTCAAAATGTCCTCCGCCACTCCCGATACATGCAGTGCAGCGACGTGATATGTTGCGTCGCACATAGTCGAAGACAGCTGCTGTGTTTCCGATGGTCTGAAACGCGGCATGTATCCTGGCCACCAGTTCATCCATGCGGGTAGTACGTAAGATACACAACATGATGACCACGTGATGTTTTCACTGGTTTGTTGTCACCAGGTTGCCTAACTACCCCTGTTCATTTTAGTGTTATTTTCAGGTATAAAGAGGCGTTTCCGGACATGGGTTCCTTAATCAAATATGTTCCAGACATGCACATCTACCATCCCTATAAATTTGTAACACTTATTCTTGGCCATCCTGTATATATACTATATATATATATAATATGCCATATTTGTCTTATGTATTTAAATTATTTTATTTCTCAAACGTTAATTGGTATTTAAAACAGAAATTTTGTTGTACGTATTAGGAACATTATTTTTCAGTCAACATTGTGGTTTAACGAAATGACTACTCTTAGTCGAATGTTGATATGATTCCCGTCTGCAGGCTACGGTGGGATCACAAAATTTTTCCCAGAAATAAAATAATAATAATAATAATAATTGTTCCATCTCTTATATCCTTGCTTTCGACTAGACTTTAAGACCTTCCTACCACCCTCAATTAACATCACCACTACCACCATAGCAAATTTAGCGTTCTCTCCCTCTTCAAATATTGATGATCGTGGAAGTTCAGTTTCTATTTTCTTTGCAAATTATTAGGACTTGTGGTACTCCATGCGAAAATTACATAGTCAGGGTTTACACGTTATTTCTGAAGTGCGATTTGAAAAATGACTGAATAAATTACTGATAAATTAGGGTACGTGTAGAATTAGAGAAGGCGTACCCAAAGTAATAAAACACCAGTTATCAGCTACGGCCACTAATATTCCCTGGTGAAGGTTCAGATTAGAATCTGCCGGCATTTGGACTTATATCAATTGGTTGCACGGTTGACTGATGTCCTTACGTTATATATTATTTTGGTTAGAATTACCGCGTGCAGATTCTGAAATATACTCTTTAATCTGTCAAGTACGCTGGGCGAACTTGCTTAGAAAATGTCTGTGTAAGAGTGTTTGGTCGCTTCTTCAAGCTCATGATGAGGAACAGTCTCTTTACATTTAGAAAATACTCATTTTTTTGCATTTCAGTTTACAGTGCCTGATGTCCAATGCATAGCGCGCGGGGCGAATTATGTTACGGTGAAACGAGTCATATTTTTAATTAAACAGGACGCATATTGTCCGATATAGTATTCCCCTTTACCATGATTCAGCCCGTACGTTATGTAGGCCTACTGTACGTCGTGTTTTGGACATATGTTTATATGAAATTTTATTCAAACTGAAGAGGTATTTTGGACGTACGCAATTGCAGCAAATGGCGTGTCACAGAAAACCAGAGAATACACACAAACAACAGACAAGTAAACAAACAAAAGGACTTTGTTTTCAGCTGGTAAACAAAGGTAAACATACATATATAATTTCACAAGGAATTCACTCAGTGATTTACAACAAAATAACACAAACGGGCACCCAAGCACCAAAAAACAAACCAAGGAAAAACAAATTAATTAACTGATTGTTCCACAAAAAGGAATTCTGTCAGTAAGTACGAAATGTCAAACAAAAAATAATTACAACAACAAACAGACAAAACGAAACGAACGACGAAAAACTGGACGTAGACGACACAGCAGGAACGCAGATACCTTGAGGAAAGCGAACGAAAACAATACAGTAACTGTGGACAAGACAATAAAAAAACAGACGGTCACAATGGTCTCTCTGCGACAAAACAAACTGCGGTGTTTCGCAGACTGCAAACTGTTTCCGTCTTCCAACTTGTAACTTGCCCCTATTGCAAGAATCGTTCAAAAATAACGTGGCATTTTTTGTTTTTCTATATGTGAGAATCGCTCCTCCATAATATTGGCATGCAATTTTGCCACAACCTGCATAACATAAATACATGTTGTAATGTCCATACTCCAACTTCAATATTGGTAAAAAAAACATATATTTGTTACAAGGAAAATAATACCCAGGACTTCAAAAGTGTTGCTTTCACCGCGAATAACCTTTGAGCCTAGTGCACAGCGTCAGTGTTACCGACTCTCTTGGGCGATCCCCTGTCGTACCGACCCCTTTATTCCTGGCGGGCCGAAAGTATCCGCTGCACGCGTAGCACAACAATTCGCTTCCTGGAATTGAAATAGATTTTAATATCCCCTGTTGCGCTTGTATCCTGCCACCAAGAGCACACTCATAGTGTTTCACCGAGCGAGTCCCCACCTGTTTGATCAATCCCGTGATTGTTTGTGGTGACCGGAGGTCAATGGATTTGGAAGAGGGGGAGGGGTGGCTGAAGGCGGTCATGATCATTGACCGTCGATCAAATGGGTAAGTGAAGAGGCCAGACAAAGCACACACCCCATCCTCACCCCCTTCCCACTTCGGTACAGCGGAATCAACTGAATTACTCTTTTGTGTTAGGATGCGGTGGATGACACTCGTAGGATTCAATTAGCTGCCGGCTGGTATAGGAACAAAGTGATAGCTACACCCCCCTCCTAAACCACCCGAAGCATCGCCGGTGAAGTGGCGGATAATTCAATCAGTTTATTACTTTGCCTGCCGGTCGTTAAGCGGTCCCGAACTGTGGGCCGGGGAAGCATCACCAATGCTGTTATAACGCGACCTCGACGAATTACTAGCCGCCCACGTTGTAGCAATGTCCACTGCAGTTGTTACTTTGAGGTCTTTACTCGAGCTACGCTACTAATACATTACTGTGAACATTTATCTACCTTTGTAGAGTTAATCGGGTCAGTGGCAGTGTAGTTCAGACCACTCGCTTCTCACTACGGCAATCGGGGTCCGTTAATGTTTGCCGGTGGGTTCCCTCATCGTACTTCCGTACTCCCCGTTCTTCGCTGCTCCGTACTAACCTCATATTATCATTTACTAACACTCAGCACCTCGCTGTATAGGATGCCGTCTACCATTCACTTAAGATGAGTTTTAATAGGCGGGAAATAAGATTTTTGCGAATCTATTCCACACGTGGCCATTGTTCCAATGTATGTACACTTTTCAAACAAGGATATACTCCTTAAGAGGACGTGGCACATAATTCAACGCTATAAGCTAATCTATAACTGTCGATTTCTTGGAGCCAATTTGCGAAAATTAAACATTAGCTATCCTAGACAATAGTTTTAGCCAACGTTTTAAACAAAATTGTTTCCAGTGTTACGAACTTCTGAGGCACAATCTCTGACGCCGAAACCTCATGCATTTAACTGCGGCGCTAGAGATCACGCGTAACGAATTAGTAAGTTTGGTTAAATATTTACTCATTAAGTTGGCAAATACCATTATCTAGGATTGTCATTGAGTATTTTATCCATATTGTCTTCGAAAAAAGCGTAGAAATCAATTGATGTTTTCAGAATTTATTTATCTTCCACACACTCTTAAGACACCATTCTCATTAAATACGCTGTTTCTAAGCACTCCAACGTAGCTAAAGGAGCCTTTTCAGACTGCTGTACTTCAAAGTGTACTAACCGTATGTATACGAATCTCAGAGAGAAGCCTTACCTGATTTTTTCTAGTGACTGTCCACCAGTAAATTTATTTGGTTGCATCTTAAGGTGAAGGTAGGTTGCGTTGGTGTATGTGAAGCACAAAATCGATGGAGCGTTAAGAGTGACGTCGGTCGATGTATGTAATGCAATATCGCCTCTACACGCAAACACAGCAACTGGCACACAGAGCTTTATTATTATTTATTTTCCAATGGGACTTTAAACGGTGACCGTATTATTTTATTTGCAATGCTTATGGTTCAAAGCGCTTATTTCTATTATTGTGATTTTCAAATCCGGTTGGAATGTGCCTGGATACGGCAGTTTAAAAAAGCAGTTTTTTTTATTTATTTATTTATTTAGCCATTTAGAGAGACTTGAAAATCGTGTTTCCAATAAGCGATTCAATTTTTTTAAACTGATATAGTCATTGCTTGAAATGTGTTTTCTTTTCATAGATGTACAAAACTAATGCGTCTTGAGATGTTTCTTCCAAATATTATTACTTGTATCTCGCTGCTATGCGTTTTAAGCGCAGGTAGATAGGAACCTTAAAGTCCCTTATTAAAAATTACTCATTGTGTCGACACGGCGTTTGATGCGCTGTTGAAGATCGCCCTTCTAGCTTCGTTTTGTCTGATTCTTTTACGTGCAAAACAGCTCAATGTAGGTACCGTACTTTAAGCGCTGACAAAAATCTTTTTAATTAACTATGCGGTTAACCCGCTCAAAAAATAGTCTCGCAGACTTGCTTAAAGTGCGGTGGAATAAGATACATTACTATGCGTTTCGTGACTAAAAGATGAGCTCTTGGGGATATTTTTATCCTGAATATTTTTAAGAAGTGAAACCACGACGTTAGTCATGGGAGGTGACCTTGAGATCCGGCAATAACTGTTCGTGATTACAAAATGATTTTTTGCTAATATTCTGCAATTCATACGAGATGCACTAGATATGCAAGAGCCCTTTTTTGCTTGTTTTGTTTTTACTAACAATTTCTGTCTCTTTCAAATTTACTCTACGACACATGGTTATAGACACATGGAGGTTGGAATGTGAACATGGCTTGTTTTCGGATCATTACCTGCTGTATTTCTTTAAATATAAGCGATATATAATATGCTGATAAACGTATGCCTATCTGTTCATTTCCAACAAATTTGTTCCAGGCTACAGAGTATTGCTTCCTATGTATGGAGCAAAATGTATGCTATTTGTAGTTTGGAATGTGTTGTCATGTGATTATCGACTGATCGCGCTCGTTGTAGTCCAATAGCACTCAAATTAGATCTGTAACAGTATGTTATTGTTGCATGTTTCAAAAGCCAAAGAATTGAACTATGCACTTTTTGCTTTGCCTTCAGGGGACTGAGCACCAATGCCCTATAAATGCAGTTTTTTTTGCCATTTTCGCTATTTGATTTTTTTTCTCTCAAATGACTAAAGCAAAATGTGGCTTCTACAGATAATAGTTTTTTTTTACCTTTCCTAGTAAATTAACTATGTGTCTAGAACAGTTATTTACGGATATGCGTATACGCGCAAAACATTTATTTTACAGGAAATATCTCTTTCTGGAGACTCCTCTGATTCCTAAATAGCGCTGAAGACCGTACTAAGCGTTAAAAAAATATCTCTCTTCTCAAGTTCCTAGAGTAGCAGTTCCGGATGCACATCTTCAGTGTCTATAGAGACGCACAATCTATCGGTGAAACGTGACACGATTCACTAAAGTGTCTCCCTAGATAGGCTGCGTTTCTATGTGTAGCACAACATCGATATAGCACTAAGGGTGTCGCTGACCGCCGTGTGAAATTTAGTTGTATCTCAACGCGCAAGCCATACAAATGGCGTCTATTGCTATTTTTTTCCCCGCACGGGACTTAATGCGTTGACAATATTGTTTTATTTGTGATGAAATATGCGGCAGTCTGGGAAAGGCGCTATTAGCCAATATAATTTATAATCAGCGTGCTGAAGTTTAGTGACAGATTATAATTTGAAGTTATTGTTAACAGAGCTTTACATATTTTTATCTCTAGTATTTATCCTAATTTGTACTACCTCATTCTCTTACATAATGCCATAATGCTGAAAAATAAAGTTGTATGATTTTCTAATATTGTATTTTTATCCAGCGATAGGATATTCCATACGTCGCAATTTTCTTTGTTTTTGCAGACATGAATTACGTAAAAGAGCAAATTTTGTCTTTGAAATATTTTCATTCTGTTCATAATGCTTAAAGTTTATACAGAAATGATAATTTTAAACTAACTAAAACCTAGACAAATATGATGAAGTGTGCAGTGTTGAGCGGGAATGGTGCCATTCAAACTGTCTGTTCCAACACGTCTAGTTGAAGATGGCGCAGGACATTGACATTTGCATGCTGCAATGACGTTTCCATTATTGAATGGAAATTTGGCACACGTGTTCTGATTATTAACATCTGTCACGACAGTGTCGCATCGGCAGAATTGTGCCCATTCCAGAACGCTGTCGTGCTGTCAGCTCGATACCCGTTAAATCCAGCATGAAATACATTCAACATTTGATGGCGTTAGGAACGGGGTGGGGGCTGTTTTACCAGTCATACACATACAGATGCGGGGATCGATTAGCGTTTCAAAAAAAAAAAAAAAAAAAAAAAAAAAAACTGTGTTAGATATTTTTGCAGTTAACTACACGTGTGATGTATTCAAGGACAAAATTTCGTGCAATAAACAAGATCAGTACTAATTTTTTTTCAGCATATCCTATATGATCACCAATGTATCTTATCAATATCTCGCGAGGCCACTAGCATAAAAACTTCAGGTTTACAAACAAGTCGACTTGAAAGTACAAGTAAAATATGTTCCTATTCAATAGAAAATAACTGCGAAAAATTAAAATACAAATGTTTTTTTGTTTGTAGTTAAAGAAATGTTTACACATTAAAGGCGACTCATTGAATATGGCAAGGGAATTAAGCTTTTGTAAGACACGTGAGTTCGGTGGTAGAAACTGAAGCCGACGTCTCTGTTTTGATTTATTGTATTGGTAATATCGATTGCCATCTCCCTTAGTTAGGTAAAAAAAAAAGTTTTGCGTGCTTTAAAAATACAATTCCTATAACTAGATGCCAAAGTATTTTTTGTTCTACCGGTTATCTTTTTGCAAGATATTTTCATTGAAAATAATCCAAATATTTCTGGATTGTTAAAAATACATAAATTATTTTTTTATATGGCTTTGAATATTGTAAAGGAAAGTGTGGCGAATTTTTTCCTGTTTTGAGTTGTTAAAAATAATTATTTTGGAATCGCCTTCAACAATAAACGCTCTTTAGAAGTAGCATATAAGAATATTTCACATTACGTGCAAACATTTTTTTTTTTTTTTTTTTTTTTTTATCCTGTGAACTATTTTCGTTGCTTTCCATTCTCTGCTAGTTCTTCCCGCTGCGCGATATGTAGTGAAAAATTTTTAATGAAGCGTCCGTATTCGAAATAAAAAATTCTATGCTATTCTGTATGGTTCGCTACCCCGATAGCGTGTTGTGAACAGTAAAGTAATGGGTTACACACGTCTACATCAGGTTTTAACGGAAGTGATCTTATATGTAATCGAGAATTAAATTTTCCTTTACGTCCCAAGTCACGTATTCGTCTCATTTGTGGGTACTTTTGACTGATATACAGTTCCAGTCGTGTTAAAACGTCGATCGTTTACCGATCACTAGTAATGCGGACTGTCGTATTTCTTTACAAGTTCCTCGGGACAACATGCAGTCCTGAAATGATATTAATTTGATCATCACTAGTTGAACTGTGAAACAAGCAGGTGAAAATGGATTCTCGTCAGCGACAATGTGAGGGCGCCACACTCGAAGTTGGCTAGTTCAAGTATCGCAATGTAGTTACTGGAAGTCTCGATCGAACGGAAATGCCCGAAACAAAATAAATATGGATTGTTTATGTTACCGACGAGTTTGATACTTTTGGACAGTTGCCAAGAAAGATGCTGATGGATATTTTAAAAAATATATATTGTTTATTATTACGTCCGTTCGTTAGTGCTTGAGTCTAAACATTATCTTATTCGATGATAATTCATTTGTTTTTCAAAAATCAATGCCCGTTTCAAGTTATCTTAAAGGGCCGAAGATTTAATTTCCTGTTGTACTGTATGGTGAGATGAGATTTTCCGATTTGCTATTGTAGAGTATCGACCTAGGTAATTTTTTACTTATTCAGGGGGATGAGAACTCTCGCTTCAGCTCTCTCGTCACTTGCTGATCTGTGTTAATAGAGTTCATTGTAAGCACCGTGAGCACTATAATATCATGCAGTACTCGAATAATAGAAAGCTCTTTTCCAAAATATTTGCTACTACGCCAGCCTGTTTGCCAGTGAGGAAACGCGGTCACAATTGCCTTTCCTTGTTCTATATTACTGAAATGATATCAGAGAGGTCTTTCCGCTTTTTCTGTTTGAACAGTCTAACCGAGTTACAAACGACTTTTAAATGTGTGCTAAATTAACACTTGGCTTGGCGTGTTTAGCACGTACAATACGAAGTTGACTGGAAACATTAAGGTGAGCTAGATGCTAAATTTTATTTACCGAATTTGTGCAATTACTACTGTTTTAAAATTTTTCGGCCAATGTGGCAATTTTGAGCCATAAAATATATTTATGGTGAATTTTTTGGAGATAAAGGACTTATAATCGTTCTTGAAAGTTAACTTGAAAGTTCCCTTTCAATGATGCTGCATTACAAACTTATGAAAGATTCCATTAGTTAATCAAGAATATGTTCTAAGTCTTGTCAAAGGGAAAACTTTGATAATACAACTTGAATACATATGTCATGGTTTGAAAACTGGAACAGTAGTTTGTATTCTAGTCTGCTAGTAGAAAATATATACATGTTTCAGCTGCGCCATATATTTACAGCATTTAAGGCCAAGGATGCGTATTTATGCTATTTTAGTAAGTTTTCTTTTTTTAAATCCTGGAAGGGAGCAGATATCTTAAAACGGTTAGATAGAAATGTTGGCCTTGTTTGGACTATGTAGCCTAATTTTTTGAAAACATAAGTTTTTATAATATTGCATAGTTATTCTATTTAAGAAAATTTCATTAAGTAGATAATCAGCCAAAAGTATATAAACGTATGTTTTGAAATAATACACATTTCAAACAGTTCCAAAATTATGTATAACGGTTTTGCTATATCTGCTCCCGTCCAGGATTTAAAAAATAAAACTCTGAAAAACAGCATAAATAGGAACCTGTGGCCTTAAGTTAACTTCTCTAGGGAGTTCGGAAAGGGAAAATTCACCCTCAACCATTAATTAACTTTTTTCCTCTTTGGCCATGAATCAGCGGTAAGACGCTGGACTCGAATTCGGGAGGACCCGGGTTCGATTCTCGGCTCCGACCATCCTGATTGCTGTTTTCCATGACTTCCCGAAATATTTCCAGGTGAATGCAAGGCCTTGGCAGTTTCCTCGCCCAGATTCTATATAGCTGTGCATAACCATCTCTAATGCCCTCGTTTCTTACGATACGTAAAACCCACTTGAACAAACTGGTCGTGTTTGATCGTCCACAGCACACCCGCGTCCTTTCTCTTCGTGTCCCTGTTTCATGAGTACTAATTTTGCTATGGACGTTTTTTTTAAACCTGTTTTCTTAGCGCTAGAGAATTTACGTCTGCGATCCCCGTCTCGTCTCATCACCTCCCTAGCGCCTTTCCCTGCCACACCTCGATATATGTAGCAGAAACTTCCTTGAAGTTGGCATCGGTTACACAAGGCTCCCGTACTTTCGGGTGGTCTTCCCTTTCCCCCCCCCCTTTTTTTTCACTATCTTCGGTTACAAGGGCGTGCTGGCACGAGGGGGCGGGGTCGCGTCGGTGGCAACTTAGACTTGGACCCACGCCAAAATTCCGGCCACGGAGCATCCTCTGACCTGGTTCTCGAGTGGTAGAAGTGCCGTGGAAAGGGGGGAGGGAAGGGGATAGCGAGAAGAGGACGATGCTGTCGCACGCATTTATCAGCTTCTCACTTTGTCCGCGAAAGAAGAACCCAGTTAATAATTTTCAAAAGAAAAAAATTTATTCTGGAGTTCTGGTTTACTTGGGCAATTTTTTTTTTTTTTTTGCGGTGAGCCTTTTTTAAACCACGCAACTGAGCACACACATTTTAAACGGAAAGCTTGATAGATTTGTAGTTTATGTTGTAGCTTCCGATTAACTTGCATCTCAATGCGTTTATGGAAATTGGTTTTGCAAGCTTTTTCGGGTAAATAATTAATTGTTTAACGCTTCATTGTTGACGCAGGGACGTTGTTACAGCGTCAACCAATTGAATATAAGCCGATTTTTGTGATGTTTTAACCTACGAGTGATTCTTGCTTTCAAATTGATCATTGTGCAAAAAATTTTAAAATAATTTCATTTTAATGTCACAGTTTTCGGTAGTATGAAGTATTTGTAACAGATTCATGTCTACTTTGAAACATTTGCTTAAATAAATACAGTTACCGTTAAAAATAGTTCGTTAAGGCGTTGCTTTAGAACCTCGTGGTTGTGGGTTTAAATTGGGTAAGTTGTATCAGTGTGCGAGCATGTGGTTTTTTAGATGTAAATGTATGTCATATGATAACTGCAAGGTCGTTTGAGCCATAGTAAGGACGTAGTAAGGACGTGAACATAATTTTGGGAAGTTAAAAGAATTATAATCGTTGACAAAAATGTGGTATTATTTCCTGATCTAGAATTGATAGGGACAAGGAAAGTTGGCGGGATCAGTGTACCCGCAGGCTAAACTGAACTGCAGTACGCATTCTGGAGGCATTGTTATGCACCCGTTGGCTACTGCCCCAGTCAGCAGTCAATTTCACATTTGCACATATTGAACGAATTCCAAATAGCAATCTTAACAATAATGGAGATGTGTTTGGGTGCAGTCGTGTTCTTAATAAGAAATTCGCTAGTATTTCGAACCCCTAAGAATTGCAGTGGAATCTATTTCTTGTTTTATAGTGCATGAACTTAACGCAATAAATTGTTGTACAGGTATTTCGGAATGAAGTAATTACTAGCCGTTACTGCATATTAGTCAACTTTAACAATATTTACGTTATTCTTTATATAGTTGGTACCAAATCATTGCGTATATTTCCGTGTATTTTCTTATTTGAATACAACATTAATGAAGAAACATCAAATGCAATCTACATCTCTGTATACCATACACTTTAAAATATTTATTTATGATATTATTGACATACCTACTGATAGTGTAGTTTGACTTGATTACCGCCACCACAAAGTGAAGAAACCGCCGCTGAACTGTCGCTGATATTGCCGTTAACGCTCGCGCCACAGAAGTAGTTAAAAATTCCACCGACAGGTGGCACCAGAGTTAGGTTTTTGCCACTTCGCTCGCTTGAAAGTGAGTTGAGTCATGAGTGTGTTTGTCCGTTGTGTAATAAATATGGGTTTCTGATGAACACATTCAAAAGTATTACAAATAACTGTTTATGAATAGCATTGCTAAATAATGTGAAGTCATTAGTAATTTGTAGTCTGTTACATTTTACGATCGCCAGCCTGAGTAAATCGAATTATAATAGCATTTTTTTTTCTGTTTCACACATTAAGAAGATACGTTATTTATTGTTTTTGTGAATTGCGTCGTCGTCATTCATGGCAGTATACTGAACGGAACTTCAATTCTCAAATTTCGTGTGTCGTGTGTGTTTATAGTGGCGGTTTTGAATTGCAAATTAATATACTACGCATGCATTTACGAGATAAGTAACGGCAACAGTGTGTGTCGTAACCAATTAAGAGTCGATGCAAAGAAAACAGTGTTATGAAACGTTAACTCGCAGGTATTTGTAACTAAGATTACTGTTCAATATGTAGTATAGGCTACATACAGCGCCCGTGCATTTAATGAGTAGATATTATAGATAACATTTATCTCAACAGTGTAATGTAAATGTAAACATTGTACAAGCCTATGTAAATAAAATCACGTGGCAATGTTTATGTTTACATGCAGCAGAATAATACAAACTGGCGGAAAATAGAAATTAATCAGGGCTTTTTTGAGTGCTCACTTTATCCCGAATCACCTATAAGTGTTGTGCAAGAATCAAGTAACTTATTTTGTAATTGATGCTAATTATCACGGCGTTATTTGTGAATCGTTACAACAGTTGCATTAATGGTGTTTACGTGGCAAACATTCATAATTTTATACTTGCATAACATAGTGTTCGTTTCATAGACGTTATTTGTGACTGCATTTTCGACTTGTAAAATTTTTTTAGCTCACGTACTTTTCCAATAGCAGCATGTCAGTCAGCATTTGCAATTTTCAGGTACACAGGACTAACCGAGTGACTTACTCTAATGAAATAATTTATACTGAAATAAGATATAATGGGCCATATGCTAAAATATTTAAAAACACATAGAAAATTACTTTCCTCTTTTTTTAAATTTCCATAAATTAAGTAAATTATCATTTTCGGAATTTTTTAAAAAATGTAAAGGAATTTCATTGTGTTTTTGACACTGTAGCTGTGCTTCGTGCTCAGAGATCGGATGTTTTAACTCTCAAATGTCTTTGGGTTCTACTATAGGCCGTTCACGATAAAGTGAGCACTTCATAAATGTTTTCTTTCAGCAATTTTGCACCCAACTTTACGATGTTTAATATGAAAACTTCAATGTATCTAAAAATCAGTAAAAACGTTCCAACACTCTTAAAAGTTAACATATATTGGTCTAATAAAATACATTTCTAATTAATTACAAGTTCTGTTGAGCGCTTAGTTTATAGTGAACAGCCTATACTTGTGTCCAGAGGTGTCGCAGTGACCTTGTGACGTATTCAATTGAGAGACACAAAGACACGCTGTCAATAACCATGACGCAGAGCTGTAGATGTGCACATAAGATAGTGAAACAAGCTGGTACAAAATTATTCTCGCCAAAATCATGTGTGCCTACATATTAGTATCGTTTCAATATTAAAAAGGAACGAAAGTTTTTTTTTTTGCAAACGATGCTCCGTCAGAGTTACGATACCGCGAAATATTTCCTAAATATTTTCCATCCTTCCTCTTTCGACCCCCTCCCCCCACCCTCTGATTATTTCTTCAAAAAAGCCCTCTTCCAACCACCCCCTGGGAGGATATAGAGTTACAAATGGGGTGTTTTTTCTAAATGTTTTCACGTCAATGACTATTTATAATCTAAACGGTTTGAGATATCGACTTGAAATTTGGTACATGTTCATAAATCTTCAATACCTCGAAACAAAATTTTCAAATTTTCGCAATTTTGGAAATTAAGAGGTACCTCTTTTTTCGAGTTGCTCCCAATTTTTTTCTATTCGTAAACCTATGAGTTTATTTGGTTTATTAGAAAGAAATTCAAAATTTTAGCGAGAAAACATTTCTAGGAAAAAACGTAAAAGTTATGCGTTTTTAATTTTTAAAACATTTCCGTGTTCTATAGGCCCTCGCACAATGGCCCTAGGCCCTCGCACCATGGCCCGTAGGCCCTCGCACCATGGCCCGTAGGCCCTCGCACCATGGCCCGTAGGCCCTCGCACCATGGCCCGTAGGCCCTCGCACCGTGGCCCGTAGGCCCTCTCACCATTCAGCGGAGGCCTTCGCACCGTGGGCCGCAGGTCCTTTCACACCAACGACCGCAGGCTCTCACATCAAGGGCCGCATACTCTCGTACAGTGGACCGAATACCCTCTCGCACCAATGGGCCTCAGGCCCTCGAACAGTGGGCCGCCGACCCATTCATCCATGGCCGAAAGCCCGAGAAGCCAATTCGAATACAGCAAAAACCGTTGTAACATCAATTCGAATTATTATGCAAGTCCGCGGGCCCGGTATCTGGTGTATCATGATTGGAGGTGCGCGAGTTTTGTGGATTCACTTGGCTGCAGCCTGGATTTCTACAAAGTTACGGTCAATTAAGTATACATTGTTGTCGTTCAACCTGTCCTGGAATGAATCCGTTAAACTCAACGTAGAGCCGAGTCTCTATTTATGATGTACGGATAGTTGTTTGAGATATCTATACTCATTATCGAAACTATCCACTTGTTTATGCTGATTTCGCTACTTCTTGCTACATTGGCATTAATATATTGCAGAAGAACCTAGATACGATAAAAACTGAAACAAAGTACATACTGGTTATAATGTTAATGTTAAAACTACAAGGTTAAATATATGAGCGAATTTTTGGTACCGTTAAGTCTACATTAAGGTTGAGGTAGAGCGGCAGCTTGTGGGGTACTACCTTACTATAGAATACGCATTGCTGTTTAGAACAGTTACCGAAATAAAAGGGTTCCATTAGAATTGTGTATGTAAGACGTGTATTTATAATTTGTAACACAGCACAAAAACACTTTAATTTAACCATTGACAGGTTTTAGAAATTGAGTCCTCATTTTTGGCAGAATTCACGTATTCCCCGCTATGGGTGTTTCAGGAACAACGTTGGAAGAGAAAAACTTTTTTAAGCCTATCCGTCGCCATAATGTCTATGCTTGCACGTAAGGAAATACCAGTTTTGTGTACGATAATTTCATATTTATTTTAATATGTGTGTATGTTTCCGTCATATAATAAGTGTTACAATATAAAATTACTGATATTTCCTTACATACGAGCATAGAAACTGTGACGGATAAGATTGCAAGTTTATTCACGAGACGTTGTTCTTGTAGCATCGACAATGGAAATACGCCCATGGTTTTGCCAAAGTAAAGACTCGATAGGGAATTTTTTTAACAAATTAAAAATTAAATCCATTGAACTTTTTACAGTGTTACAATTTAACACATATCCTTCATGTGCAATTAAAATGGTAACTTTCAACAGTATTTATAGGTTCGGTAACAGTTTTCAATGAGTTATGCATACTGTAGTTAGGTGCAGTGTTCCCCAGGCAGCCACTGTGCTTCTGTCTCGATGAACAGGTTGTGACAACTCCGTCTCGTTGTCACGTACCTGTGCCCCACTTGGGCCAGGTAATGAGGAACACCAGTCCCCCTGGACTAATGCCTCCACACGATGATAACCCAGCCCAAAAGGCAAGGTTAAAAGCTGATACCTGCCTCCCGGTCTGTAGTCAAGCACTCAGGAATTTCATGGCAGTACTTTTGAAGGTTATGTTGCATTGTAGGCCAAATTTTGGAATTTCCACCGACACTAGCGAATTTAAAGGTTAGTCCGAAATAATGTACTTCACTATAATCCAAGATTTCTGGTTTATTAGACTTCAGTTTACTTCAGCACGAAATACACTGGTCAAGCCTTAGCACAGTGGATCCGGTTCACAGAAAATTATAAGCAGAAACGCAGCACGGCTACATCAGACAGGACAATGTCAGAAAATTTGGCACACGTTGAATACACACACGGCGAAGAAGAATGAGTAGCCATACTGGCTCTCCGCACCTAACGGCCTACATGTACGGGCGGAAACGAATTTCGTGGAGTTGAAAATATGTCCGAAAAGAAAGGTTAAAGAAGAAAGGCCACGGTGCTACCCGTACATGTTAAGTTTGCCACTCCCGAACTTCACTTCATGTAGAAAATTTGGGCCGCAGCCTCGTGCGCGTCCTATCCGTCTCGCGTCACGACTTCGATTAACTATGGCGGAGGCAAAACATTCCAGAACGAAGGGCGAAGGGTCGCCACACGCCGTGCTCTCACTGGCTGGTTCTCGGTGGCGTTACAATCGTCATTCGCTCCATTACCTGGAAACCTCTAGGGCAAAACTAAAAACTACGCAATAAAAGCAAGCAGCGCCAAAACTCCCGCGTAAAAACCCAGAACACGAAGAAAAAAAAAGCTACTGCCTCCTACCAAGGCCACCTGGCCATAACAACAAACATTACACCCTATCTGAAATCTAGAACATACGGGAAACAAAGAACTGCGTCTTTACTCTTCCTTTCTGGAACCGAGACCACTGAAATAAAAGTTACAATTTTAAATATTATATTATAAAATTAATATTACATAAAATACTAATTCACCAAAAATGAAAGAGAAAAAAAACCCTTGTCCTGCAATGCTACAAGGTCTAGGGTAATACTAAACTAAATTGTATTTTTTGTTACTGGAAAATAAATATGCAATGCAGTCAGGTACAAAAATTATGATAAAATAACCTTTAATAATACTTTCGAGTTAAAAAAAACAAAGTATTTCACAAAATCGGGCCTGTTTCTTCTGTGTTTGCCTATCTGAATTAGGTACTAATACCTTGTAGTTATCTTTTTTTGGTAATTTTTTCTATGTAAAAAATTCTTTAACCAGTAATGCGTACAATAAACACACATTATATATGGCATCATTAAGACAGTACGAGGTGGTGCGATGATAACGCGTTGAACTCGCATTTGGGATGACCCTGGTTCAATCTCCAGTATAGGCCGTTCACGATAAAGTGAGCACTGCATAAAGTTTTCTTTCAGTTGTTTTGCCGCCATATTTACTATTTTAATATGAAAACTTCCTTGTAATTAAAAACCAGTGTAAACATTTCAAAACTCTCAAACGCTAACATCTGTTGGCCCAGTAAAACATATTTTTACATAATCACAAGTTCTGCTGAGTGCTTATTTTATAGTGAACAGCCTATAATTCTGATTTCAGTTTTCCATGGCTTCCTGATTCCTGAAATTGCTCCAGGTGAATACTGGGACGGTTTCATAACAATACCATGACCGACATATTTTCGAGTTCCTGTCCTTTTGTAAAAGTTACGTGTCGCCGTTACTAATGACATAGCACAATAAAAAAATAGGCGTCATTAAGTGTTGCTCGATAGCATCTCGTTTTAGTCAACGTAGCCACTCTTTAAATTCCAACAAAAAACTGTCAAGCCTGTCACTTACTTTCTTCTCGTTTCAAAATACACCTATTTGGTTTTCTTTTATGTTTGTTAATTTGTTGTAAATAATCTATGAAAGCTGTGCCATTTTAGTGCACTCCCAGCAAACACAAACTCGGCAAGACATCTGCCCGTTGTCTGAACTGTTCTCCAGTGTCTGCAGAACACAAAAAGACAGCGGGCCAACACAGGCTTCTTGTCTTTTTCCAGACACCAGTCAGCAGTTACTAAAAAGACACCCGCCTGATGTCCTTCTTCCGACACTCAACTAATTTTGAATCAAATGACATCGGCCAGTTATCGGCAGGTTTTCTTTTTTCAGACACTGGTTAGCTGTCGTTTAACAGACAGTAGCCCGCTGTCTTTTTCCGACACTGAACCGACAATCGCCAAAAGATATCCGCCCATTACAGGCATGTCTTTTTCCAGACACTGGCAATCTGTCATGTACGTAAAAGACACCGGTCAGATGTCTTTTTTACGACACGCAACCATTAGTAACAAAAAGATATCGGCCCATTACCGGCAGTATATCTTTTTCCAGACACATGTCAGCTGTCGTTAAACAGACAGTGGCCTGTCTTTTGTACGACACTTAAAACCACTATCGCAAAGAAGATACCGGCCCGATACAAACAAGATGCCTTTTCCCAGACAAATATTTACTGTCATTAAAAAGACAACAACGGGATGTCTCTTTTATGGCAATCACCTAACTATCGCCAAAAAGATGCAAGTCCGATACCGACAAGATGTTGTTTAGACACAGGTAAGCTGTCATTAAAAAGACAACCAGTGGATGTCCATTTTATGACACACGCCAAACTATCGCCCAAAAGATACCGGTCCATTACCAGCATGTCTTTTCCCAGACACAGATTTACTGTAATGAAAATGACAACAACTGGATGTCTTTTATATGGCATTTACCTAACTGTCGCCAAAGAGATACAGGCCCGATACCTGCATGATTTTTTTTTCAGACACAGGTAGCTGTCATTAAAAAGACCACCACTAGATATCCGTTTTATGACATTCGAAAAACTATCGCCAAAGTGTTACTGGCCCATTACCGGCATTATGACTTTTTCAAGACACAGGTCATCTGTCATGAAAAAGGCACTGATCCATTGTCCTTTTTATGACACTCACCAACTATCGCCAAAAAGATACCGGCCCGTTACCGGCATGATGTCTTTTCCCAGACACAGATTTACTGTCATTATAAAGACAACAACGGGATGTCTTTTTTTATGGAACTCGCCTAACTATCGCCAAAAAGACACAGGCCCGATGCCGACAAGATGTCGTTTACCAGACACAGGTAAGCTGTCATTAAAAAGACAACCTGTGGATGTCCTATTTATGACACTCACCAAACTATCGCCAAAAAGTTACCAGCCCATTACTGGCATTATGTCTTTTCCCAGACACAGATTTACTGTCATTAAATAGTCACTAGATGTCAGTTTTATGACACTCCCCAGCAAACAAAAAGTGATGGTTAACTTGTCAGCAAGATGTCTGCCCGTTTTCCAAACTGTACTCAAGTGTCTACAACATGATAAAAGACAGCAGGCAGTTAACAGTAATATGTATTTTTTAGATAAACATAAGCCGTCACGAAAAAGACGTCTGCTCGCTATCCTTTCACCTTTCAAGACACTTAAAAAGAAATCGATAAAAATACTCTGGGCCGTTAACGGCGCAGTGACTTTTTACAGATAGCAGCCATCTGTCACGAAAGAGACACCGGCCCGCTGTCGTGACATGAGCAAGAAAATACTAGGCCATTAACAGCTCAGTGACCTTTTTCAGACAGTGAAAAAATGTCACGAAAAAGATAATAGTGTGCTATCTTTTTAAGGTCGTCTAAAATATATTGGCATGAGGATGCTGGGTTATTAACTGTGCTGTGTCCTTTTCCAGACAGCAGATGTGTCACGAAAAATGTACCAGCCTGCTGTCTTTTTAAGGACCGTTAAACAGTATTGGCAAGAAGATACCGGGGCGTTAACATTTCGGTACTCTTTTCTGGACAGCTGTTGTCTGTCGTTAAAAAGATAATTGCCTGCCTTTTTTTAAAAAAAGACACTTAAAATATATTGGCTAGAAGATACCAGGCTGTTAACGGTGCAGTAAACTTTTTTCGTTCTATCTCGAAAAAGATTCCAGCCAGCTGTCTTTTTAAGGCGTATAAAATATATAGGCAAGAAGAGATCAGGCCATTAATGGCACGGCGTAGTTTTTCAGACAGTGGTTGTATGTCGCGGGAATGATACTGACCTGTGGTCTTTCTAAGGACATTTTAATGATACTTTAGAAACATTGAACGAGCACTGATATGCTATTTGCATTTTGATGGTTAACAGCTTGTGTATAAAAATAAGTTATTATTACAAAAATGATTGATTTCCTAGTGTATTACTGACACATGGCACTAGTTCAATGGTTATATGTTAAGTAGACTACTAATCAACAATAAGCAAACCCAGTGTACACTACCTGGTTGCAAACTCATCTTTAAATTAGCTGTATGCCTGGAACAGTTACTTGTTAATATGTTTCATGTGTAAATTCCAACAAGGTGGTGTGGTGTAGTGGTTAGCACGATCGACTACGAATGAGAAGATTGCTGGTTCGAGCCCAACACATTTCATTCATGCAACATCAAACTTTAATGCTGTATGATTACATCAGGTACGCGGTGACATGGACGAGACTAGAGAAAACAGTTTTGACGTGCATGTGAAAATTTTTGAAAATACATTTATACTGATGTTTGGCCATCTCCTGTCCTCCAAGTTCCGACACCCAGCCATCACTGGCCCTGTGTCGTTTTCTAGCACTCATCCTTCAGCGGCCCAGTGTCTTTTCCGACACTCAACCTTTAACGGCCCGGTGTCTTTTCCGACACTCAGCCATAGATGGCCCGGTGTTTTTTCCGACACTCAGCCATCAATGGCACGGTGTCTTTTCCGACACTCAGCCATCACCGACCTGCTGCTTTTATGACACCGGCCCTCCATCTTCCTTGCTAACGGCAAGACATCTATTTGATATCTTATCGGTAGCTGTCTAGGCCATTAGTTTTTGTGTTGTAAAAGTCATCCAGCTGTTGCTGATATTGTGTCCTGAAAGACATCCAACCGCTACCAGTCTGGTATCCTGAAAGATTTCCAGCTGGTACTTTTCTGGTGTCCCAAAAGACATCTGGCCATTGACTGTCCAGTGTCCTGAAAGAAATCCAGCAGTCGCCAGTTTAGTGCCTGTAAAGACCTCAAGCCTTCATCGGGCTGGTGTCCTGAAAGACATATAACCGCAGTTGGCCTGATGTTTTTTTGACGTCTTACCGGAATCGGTACGGTGTCTTTCTGACTTGACGGCAAACTGTTGGCCACTGGTCCAAAAATACATCGGCTGGACTCCGACAAAAGACATCGGCCCGCTGTCTACTTTTCCGGCTAGCCGGAGTCGGCCCGATTCCGGTTTGTACTCTTTGTGATTGTTGGGCTGCCATATCAGTGGTATAGCTAAGATTTGTGTAGAAAAGGTACGGAAAGGGGAGGGGGTTTCAAACTGAAAGTAATATAATGAACACCGACGACCTCTTTACAGCGGGAGTCCTCCCCCGGGAAATTTTTAATTTCAAGGTGCAAAATAGTACTATTTTAGCCATTTTGGTAACGAAACATTGATTATTATTGTAGAAATTTTTTTTTTGTTTTTGTAATTATTATTTTTTAAACTAGTCACGGGTGGCAAGAAGGGAGGGGAGGTGTTATAACACCTATATCCCCCTCCACCTTGTTGGCTACGGCTTCAGTGCCGTATACATTTTGAATGGTGTTCCATTACATTTTTCGTACAGAGGATTTAAAAAATAATATGTCGTTATCAAAATTGACACTCATGAAACCAGTGGGAAAAGTTAACTTTTCTAGCGTCCCCTATTAAAAGCCTACTTCCTTTTTTATTATCAGACTAGCTGTCCCTTTGCGGCTTCGCCCGCGTGTACTATAGAAAAGAGTAACTAAATTTTAATAACGTATTAATTGATGGTGTTACTATATTCTCTGTATATCTTTATAACAACAAATACAAACAGCTTTATCCAGTCCACTACGCTGAGGGTACTTTAATTGTAGAACATCTTTGTTTTTAATTCATCTTTATTTCTCT
>PNEQ01044192.1:0-43320 GCA_003012365.1 Medauroidea extradentata
CCCCCTTAAATGTTAAATTTCGAAAAATCCTTAAATTGGCCAATATGCATTTTTACGAGTTTCCTATTAAAGTAAAAATCACGATGATAGGCCGTCGGGTTCGAGCTCTATCGACGTTTCTTCGGAAACACATTTCACCCCTTTTCACCCCTTTAGAATTCGAATTTCGAAAAATCCCTTCTTAGTGCTCGCCTACGACCTGAAGGGAACCCCCACAAAAAATTTCACAATTCTAGGTCCAGTGGTTTGGGCTGCAGTTTGATATGTCAGTCAGTCAGTCAGTCAGTCAATCAGTCACCTTTCATTTATATATATATAGATAACCGTAAAGAATATAAATGTAGGTATAATTTATCAGGTGACTTAATGTATTCTTTTCGTATGACCCATCTTTGAATTGCAAATCAATTTTACTGTTCAAACGAAAACAAACATGCATGTTTACCTTTAGATTAAGTAACCTCGTCACTATTCACACATAAAATAACTCCGAGTATGCTACGGTGTCATCCGTTAGGCTGTGTTCATAACTTCTTTGATTTTACTTATTTCGAAAAAACAATAGAATCTGCACAATTTTTCTTTTCCTTGTTTTAATAAACAGAGACAAAAAATTGAATTATTTTTATTATGGTCCGAGATTATCTGTTTGGAACCAGCATCGTCGTGTGACGTCACACTAATGGTGCCCATTCATTGTCTTTCTTCCCTGTTACAAGATATTTTACACGGAAAACAGAAGTATCGAACTCTGTAGAGCATAAAAGTTGTAAACATTATAATATTGATAGAAACAATGGCAAATAAAAAACATGTAACACCGTTGAATCTTCTTGATTTGTGCATAGGTTGGACTGTCTACTAAAACCAATTTCAATGATTGCACTGCCGATAAATAAAATCGCAAACGAAGCCACACAACAGCTTATAATTTTCTATACAGACAACCATGTAAGTTTTAATACATAATGTCAAAACGAACAGACTTCGGGCAGCTTACTCACATTCTAAACAATTCATCTAGCATAGACTGTTGCTGTAGAAAAGATAAAACGTCAGCAGCGATCCTATCGGTAGCGGTTGTTAGATGTATTATTTATTGTCGCCAAAATATCGCCTGCATGTTCGGTATAATTCTCTGATATATTAGATGACAGCTACACAGGGGCACAGGTAGGCAAGCCGCACGTCGTGTTATCTAGCACATGCACCGCACTGCAGGCACAATAGCCGTGACTTTTACTGCGACGACGCGACTTTCTTCTGCCCGACGCGACGTAATGACGCTCGCGTCTTTAAGGACCGGCGCGACGTCGTGTTATGTTATGTGGGAGCACGAGCCGTCGCGCGATAGTACGCGTACCAGCGCTACTTTTATGACGCCGCTGTAGGGCGGGATTTAAGAGTGCCGCGTGCTCGGGTATATTGGCGTGTTATCGAGCTGGCAACACTCGCGACCCAGCGGGACGAGTCACGTGCTAGTTCATTGCTCCTCGGCTAAACTGTGTCTTTACATCATATCACCGCACTGCTTCACCTGCACACGCGTCAGTAACTGAGGGAAATGTTTATTTAATACAAATAAAGTCAAATGTGGAAACCTTCACTGCAGGTGTCCCAGTTAGCCTGATTGGTGATTTGATTAAATTAAATTGACTTCGCACACAAGTAAACAAATTATATCTCAAGCAAATAAGAAAGACAATGTAATTCCCTTTAAACAAAAATTCAATTACTTCTTCAAGTTTGTTGACAAAAAAACACAGTCAAAGAGATTACACGGATACACTATTTAAGCCTGTTTATAACATCACCCCATCTTGAGTCCTTGACTCAATAAACTATCCAGTACAAAGGAACATCAGGGATATTCAAGGGACAGGCAGTTATCACAGTTTCTATCTAGCTGGTAGAGTAATCTTGCGACCAACTCGTGAAAATTTAACATCTATCAACTGCTCAGTAGTCTCTGTCTGGGCTTCTATGATGATTCTAGGAGTCGAAATGCCCAGAAAACAAGTTAAATTCTTCTCTTCAGGCAAAACCTCAAGTGGATAGACTCGCTGAATTGGCCTAACTATGGTCCTAGAGTTGGTATCTTAGACGTACAACGCGGGGAATTCCATCTCGGCCTGGGAGTAACTCTTCAACAACAGCTAATAGCTAGTACAGTCGTTTCTCTTTGTCATTTCCAACAAGAACCACTTCGCCAACTTTAATGCATCTCCCAGACTTCGCGCAGAGGGTTGACGTAAGCTGTCCCAAATATCATTACGAAATCGTTTCCCAAGGTCTTCACGCAACTTTGTAGATATTTAGCACATCTTTTAAGATTCACAGTATCTATTTGATTGCAATCAGGTACCCCAGTATCTTTGATGTCTTGCAGAAACACAGCAGGAGTTATGTCAACCAAATCACGAGGATCGTCTGGGATATAAGTAAGCGGCCTTGAATTTATTATGGCCTCACAGTCACAAAGCACTGTAAGGAGTTCTTCAAAATTCAACATTGCTCTAATCAAGACTCTACGGAGTAATGACCTGATTATGCCAATTAGATGTGCCCACCAACCTCCCCACCAAACTGCAGTCGAGTTGAATTTCCAATCAAATTGACGTGCTGAACTAAAAGACTGTAAATGTGTCCAATCTAATTTGGCTAGTTGATTACCTGCACCCACAAAGTTAGTCCCGTTATGACTATAGGTGACTGCTGGTAGTCTACGACGTGCAATAAACCTTCTTAGAGCCTGAATGAAACATTCAGTATACAACTATGTAACTAGTTCAATGTCTACAACTCTGTACACTGCTCGCGTGATTTTTCTCCCATCTTTGAGGTACAGAGGACCTACCAAGTCCACCCCGACAACTTTGAAAACTGCACCATCACGAACTCTATCTTCAGGTAATGGCGATTTAACTTTATGTACATTATATCCAACAAATCTTCTGCATACGGTGCATTTCTTTATTACAGAGTACATGGTCTTTCTTCCCTTAATGATCCAAATCCTCTCTCGAAGCAATGACAACAGACATTGAACCCCAACATGACTAAACCGCACATGACAATGATGAATAAACCTCAGTACAATAAGTCAATACTATTGGGTGCTTAAACTCAAAAGTGTCCTTACGCTCAGATATTCTAGTCTTGATGCGTAATACTTCATTTTTGGCTTCAAATGGGGTAAGAGATACGACATGTTTATCATCAATACGGTGGAAAGATTACTTCTGAATAAGTCGTATAAGATATGTTTCTGCATTAATTAACTCTGCTGCAGTCAACTCGCCTGATTCCCTGTTCTATGAATGTTGGCAATTGTGTATAAACATACATATCCAGCCCATTATATGCTGTAATTTTAAATATATAGAGAAATATTGGTAATACAAACCATTGTTTGTATCAGGATTAATCATACTCAAGACAACCCCATGTCGCTTTTCCAAATTGATTTCATCTTCGTTCAACATAAATTCAGAAAGTGGACATTCCTCTGGGGTTTTCTTCAGCCACTCTGGCATCTCCAACCATTTAGACAGAAACAACACATCTGCAGAACATCCCCGACTTGCTAATTCTGCTGGATTTAGTATCCCTGCTACATGTTGCCATGATTACTTGTTGGACAACTGCTTGATTTCTTTCACTTTGTTGTAAACAAATACATTCCAGTTTTCTTCCCGCTGTATCCAGGTTATCACAGTCGTCGATTCACTTCAAAATCGACAGTATATTCTGTCTATCCCTAGATCATGTGCTGACTTTGACGCTAACCTCGCTTTTATAGTAGCTGCTAAGAGTTCAAGGCATGGGATTGTCTTCTTTGTAGGTGCAACTATGGCTTTTGCATCAGTAAGGTGAACTTCGATTCTGTAAGATAATTCCACTCTCAGGAAAACAACTGCACCATAGGCAAATTGACTTGCAACAAAATTTGTGCAAACTCGTTTCGGCACCATTTTTATAAATGCATTGTGGAATGGCTATCTTGCTCATACAGTGAAGAGACTTGGCCTACTTCCTGAAGTTCTCTTCAACATCACGCGATGCTGAAGTATCCCAGTCTAGATTATTTTTCCAAAGCTGCTGTACCAAGAGTTTCGGAATCAAGGTCACAGTAACTGTAAAACCAATGGGATCAAATATTCTATGAGCGAACGATAACATATTTATCTTAGTTACAGACTCTGAGTATAATACCAACTCTTCAACAACTGTAGAATTCATAGATATAGTGACTGGTCCTCTGCTCCGCAATATACCTAAAACCAAAGTAATTTCCCTGAAGTCAACAGTAGGGTTCGTGTGTTCCCATTCCCTGAGTAAAATTCTTGCTTCTTGAAAAATATCGGTAGCTTCTTCTATGAATGTGTGAAGTTCATAGTTTTCTACACTAATAACACAATTATCAACATAGAAACTTTTCTGCATCTAATAATTGTTTCTTGACTGTAAAAAATTCAGAACTCTCTCACTATATTTTAGAATCCCTGATAAATGATGTTATATTACAGCTCCGAGTAGGAAAGGGCTGGAGGTGGCCCCAAAAACTACTCGAGCGTGCCTCATTGCAATAACTTGACCATCTGTGTATTTCCAGAAGAAGTGAACAAATATCTTTTTTTTTTCTCATATAGGCCGATTGGCAAAAAATACCTTCTTAATGTCTGCAATAAATCCTATGGGTTTGAGTCTTAGCTGAAGTAGAGCATGTGGTATAGTTCCATTTAAGTTTTGCCCTTCTTCTAGGCAATCACTAAGAGCTGGACTTTGTGGAACCTTACAAGAAGCATAAAAAACTTGCCTCACATTGGTTGTACCTTGGTCCTTAATTTCAGGTCTGTGTGGTAAGTAATGTCCATGATCTGGGCTGAAGTTCTTCACTTCTTCCATTATACCATCTTCTTTCCATGCCTTGAAAACTTCCGTATATGCAGCTTGACAGTCCATGCGAGCTAACTTACGAGAAAGGTTGTCCAAACGTTTCAGTGCTATGCTGTTATTTGAAGGGAGAATAGAGTGCACTTCCCTCCAAGGAAGCTCAACTACATATCTACCATCTTGATTTCTTCTTACGCTTCTTTCAAAATGTTCCATTGGGGCAGATATTCAATCTTCCTTTGTTCTTTGCACTTCGGGGTCACCAATACCCAACACATCAAGCTCACATAGATAAGGTATAGGCGTTTGTAAAGAAAGCATGGCTGACACAGTCATCGTCTGTGAAGTGTTTCTAAGAAGTGGAGTCTTTCCCATTAGTGTCCATCCTAAGTATGTGTTGATGGCAACCAATTTATTGTCCAAAACAAATTTCTCCCCAGCTTACCAGCTGCATCAGTTCCCACTAGTACTTGCACAGCACTGTCAAAATCGTATTTAAGTAAGTTGACATCTTTCAGACGGACAAACAGATAGTCTTGTCAGCTGTAGGAACAAAACAACAAATTACATCCTGATCAAGAGCATTAAAATCACAAACATAATTATTACACAAGTTTGAAACAGTAATGTAAAATTTATTACGGTTAACCTTATTAGACTGGTGCCCATCGAACAAAGCTGCTCTTCACCAAAAGTCTGGTAACCAATTTCACATGCAACTCCCTTCGCAATGTAAGAGCGTTGCGAGCCTGTGTCAATAAGAATTCATACATCTCGCTCTCCTGTGTTCCCCCTTATTTTAACAGCAAGGGTTTGCAACAAGGTATCACTGGATGAATTGTTTGCTAATGAGTTCTCCTCATTTCTGGGCAAGGTATCTTTGAGTTCAGATTTAATCTTTTCAAGCTTAGGGTACATGAACGATAAGTGTCTGGCATTACAGACCACACATGTTGTTCTGCATTTTTTTTTAGCTATATGACCATTTCGTAAACAAAGAAAACAGCACTTGTTACTTTCAACAATTTCTCGTTTGTCTACAATTGTTATTTTCCTTGCTTTAAAACAATCTGCAGAAAAATGAGAGCCCTGGCGGAAAATACGCGCACCAACACTCGAACCACCTTTTGTATTTACTAAATCTGCTGCAGTGGCTGGGGTAACTTCCATGACAGCAGAACCTCCAGCCATTTTCAACTTACTGACATGTAACTACTAATGTTAAAACCTTTCATTGTAAGACTAATCCATTTTTCTTGCTCTGCTTCCTTTCTAAGAAATTCCATTAAGGTTGACAACTTATTTCCTCTTTGGTGACGTGTGTCACTGCCCTGCCAGGCCCGTAATAAATCCTCAGGTAAGCAAGACTCTACTAAAGGAAACAGCATGGCAGTGTATTTATTTTATGTAATGCCCAATGTCTCTAGAGCCATCAGTTTGGTTTATAGTTTAAGCAGAAGAGAGTGAAACCATTTGACATGTTTTGGATTGTGATATTATGTGTTCTCGTATGTAAAGTTCGATCAATATATCTTCACGTCCAAAACGAATCTTCAAACACTCCACAGTCTTAAAATAATTTCCTGCTGTTGGGGAAAAACTTTCAACAAATTCTCGTGCCCGTGAACCTGGCACTGTTGTCTGAATCAAGTACTGAAACTTATCTGAGTCATCGAACTCACAATCTTCATGAGTTAGGGAAAACTGACTACAGAAACCTAACCACGCTGACAATTCTCCTCCAAATTTCTTAAGTTCCACTTGTAGTAATTTGTATTTTAGTAACAACAACAAGAAGTGCGCAAATGGCACAGTTACAGTTGCGAGGAGTAGTTTCGACGAGGCCGTTCCAGGACTGCAAGCTTCAAGAGAACCACCAGGATGGTTCCATCTAGGACACTGGATCCACTATTTGTGAGCGGTCAGAGATACATATTGTATTTTGAAATTGTATCCATTATGCATAAGGTAGTTTTTTGTTTGTTGTTAACTTGTAATATACTGATGACTTTAACAAACACATTTATTTAGTAGTGATTGATTGTTTGTGACATTCAGGCATTTTGGCGTATACAGCTGTAAACAAGTTCGGCTTTGCTGTTTGTTTAATCAAAGACCTCCGTACCTCGGCGTACCTTGCCAACTTTAAACAATACTAATCTGCAAAAACTCTCTTATCAAGGAATACAGACAACGCAGAACCGTACAACTAATTCTAGTAGATGAACTGTAAACATTTCTACTTAGAAATTTTAGACGGACACATTAGTAATAAGTTTAACTTTTTCTCAAACTTATTTATCTTATTTATGGCCATGGTTAGAGTCCATTCGAATCAGACTGGAGCTTCGGCTCCTATTTACAGAAACTACGTCAGAAAATATATTTGTGCATTTTATTTTTATTTATTTATTTTATTTGCTAATTATATGGTGAAATTTAGAGTCACAGCTTTTTTGGTACTAAAGATATAACATGAATATACCCCAAAAAAATATGTTCTCAATGATTTATTCAAAGATGAATAGTGCGACAGGTAAGCGCTTGTTTTTATTTAGTACGATTTGCATTGATTGGTGATGTTTGCTAATTATTCTTAAAGAGAAACTTCTGCAATGGTCAGAGGAAGAATTAAAACAATATACAACTGCTTATTGACGGCTAACAGCTGATTTCAATATGCTTCACAAAAAAAGCTTGCATTAACGTCATACTGACAGCTCTCGGATATGATTTGTTGCTATCTCAGTGGTGTGATAATACGCACACTGCTTCCAATACTCTGTGATCCATATGCTTTCATTCGAAACCATTTCATGCAAAACTTTTTTTGAGTAGTATATTTTGAAAAAGAAATTTGTAGAGACTCTTCTTGGTTTCAATTTTGTGTAATCACGAGAGCTAAAATTCAGCTTATTAAAAGTAAGAAACTTCTTCCTCTAAACAATACAATTTGACTTTATTAGACAGGATTATGTATCTAGTCCAAGTGGAAAATACCCTCTAGCACGTCGTGAAGATTGAAGAGCGTGCGTGAAGGACTTTTACACTGCGATATGTGCTGCAGATACGAGGAAGTAATTGAAGAATCGCAGATCTGTATCCAATATCTTAGGTTTCCGCGGGTTCGCTCGAGGAGACGGTAGCAAGGCGCAGACCTCGGAGAGCTTTACGAGGCGCACACGCCACGTGGGATAAACAAATGCGGAGAAGATGTGGCGCGGAGCAGGGTCGTAACTCGACGACATAGCGCGAGGACTGCTCCAGGCGATAAAGAAGACTCTGGTTGTGGGAGGATGTGACTTCTCCGAGTCTGCGACCTGCGACGGCGGCGGAAAATCCGCGAGGCCTTGGGCGTGGTGTCGTGTGTGCGTGGTGTCACTCACTACCCCAGGGAGTAGCACACGTCGTAGTAAACTCTTGCCTCTCTACCTGCCCTGCCTGGACATATCACAGGCGAGCATAGAGTCGCCTGCAGTATACCCTCACTACTCTACTTTCTATCTCTATACTACGAAAATGTTAGTACTTTTACAATTTAAAGTAAGGTGAATGCGCTTTACGTCTTGTCGACAGCGAGGTCATAAGACACGGCGACACACAACCTAGTACAATGACTGGAACTGGGAAAATATACGGTCATGACCTTTGTTGAGGAAGCATCCCAGCATTCGACTGGCGTGATTTCAGTAAACCGTTGAAAACACAAATCAGAATGGACGAGGCCGGGGATGGAACCCGGGTTCTCCCGAATGCGAGTGCAGCGTGTTACCTCTGCACCGCCTCGCTCGGTTACTTTTACAGGGAAATTATTTCTAAAACTTCAAATGTATTTTTTTGTGATAGCTCAAAGTACGTTTATCACATGACAAGGTGTCTTTGTACTAGCAATTGAAAAATATGAAATCCCAGTTATGAATCTAAAGTCTGGCTTTGAAAGCGAACTATGTTTTGCGAAACAACAGGTAAACAAATAATTTTGGATGTACTAATCACTTTAGAAACAAAAACATACCTACATCCACTAGTTTGCTAACCGCGCAGTTCACCGATGTACCACCACAACTTGCACTCTGCTAGCTCTTTGTATATATTAAAATATGCAATAATTTAATTTCCTATAATTTGTAAAACGTAATTTATATTAATATTAATTTCATTGAAGCTAAAGGTATATCAGAGGCCATAAATTATACATAAGAAATAATTTCTCACAAACCCGGGGTTTTTCCTTATTAAAAGATTTTATAGGCATTACTTACAAAATAATCATTGTAACTTATACCAGGATTATCCTTGTACTTTTGCAAAGGAGTATGAAAATACAAATAAATAACTTGTAAATTTTCATTTTTGTTTCTAAAGTAAACGCTTTGAATAAATCATACAATTCACATTATGTCAGGCCGCTAATAGTCCGGAGCAGGTATTGTTTGGTATGTACTTGGTATGAATGTGTATACATTATTCCAGCGTTTATTACATTTTATAAAATACAGATTTATATATGATATTATGACTACTAGCCACATATAGGTCTATCATTACGCATACTACATAATATCATTATATAAAGTAACGCATTTATTCCTCGTTGTGTAATAAAATGAATACTTACCACGCGATCTTAATAGACTTAAGAGCCTTATTCAGCTGGCGCATCTACACTGTTGCAGCTACCAGGAATATGTTTTTTTTTTTTTTAGAGATACTACTACACGTGTATTCGGTATCTTCATCTACGAAAAGAAAACACATCTAAAACTATGCTTATATTTTTTATTCTAGATATTATTCTTAGAAACATGGTTTCGGTGCACCTCAAAATCGCAAAAAAAAAAAAAAAAAAAAACGGCTTTTTCACACTGCTGACACGTTAAAAGTAGCAATCGGAATCATAAAAAAATAGAGAAACGTGAGCTGGACTTTACTACGCACTTTCCGTAAATATAACAGTAGGGTCGCCGTTTAAAGCCACATTGGAAAAAGGCCACCAACTGAAGCACTGCGCGCCGCTAAAGACGACACTGCCGTTGCCGCACAAGGTAGTGTGGACCTTATCGCCTGCTTGTCCACGTAACTCAGACGCGGCATCTAGCAGCTGCTGTACAGGACCATTAAATATAAACCGTTACTCAACAGTTTCATTTATGTAATATGAACAATATCTTATTAAAGGTTACATTTTCAATTACAGTTGAAAATATTAATAAATCATAAGTTGCGAAACGTGTTTATTCAAGATTCTATTGATTTGTAAACAGGGATTTTTAAAGGTACTGGTAGTACAAGTTAGGCAATGAGGGTTGCATGTAGGTCGTAAAGTCCCCTACGCTGGGCCGGAAGTGCAAAGTCCAAACCTAGTAGGCGGAAGAGAGCGGATCGTCCAGGGGTCTTCTCTCGGAGGGAACTTTTGAAAATTAACTCGCAAAACTGGTGTTATAGTGAAATTATTTATCTATAAACTGGACAATATCCACATAGAGTTAATTTATAAATTGTGCAATATGTTCTATAGATAATTTAGTAATCATTTATTTTTTCCCTTTAGTTTATTTAAAGTTAAAATGTTATTTTTATTTGTTTATGTACCGCGAAGTGTGGGTATATTGATTTCAGGGGTAACGTTGATCAAATACTACTAAATAAATGTGTTTGTTAAAGTAATCAGTATATTGCAAGTTAACAACAAACAAAACAAATATCTACCATATGCATAATGGTTAAAAATTTAAAATACAATATGTATCTCTGACCGCTCACAAATAGTGGAGCCAATGTCCTAGATGGAACCACCCTCGTCGAAACTACTCCTCGCAACTCTGCCATTTTCGCACTTCTTCTTGTGTTTGTAGTAGTTTTTAATGGTTACTTATATCGTGTTGCCCTGGTTGAAGATAACATGTTTGGTTTTACTATGCTGTTCTTTAAGTTCTTACTTTTTAAGCCTTTTGCGTGACATAAGTATGTGTATGATAGTACTGCTTGTGTCATCATAAGTAATGCAGTTTCAAGCAAACTGTTGCTTTCATTAATTGCATTTTTCAGATTTTTTTGAATGTTAATCATGAAAGTAATCCAAAAATTATAAAATAAAAATTTTAAGACCACTACCAAGAATATTTTGGTCTAATGTTACAATTGTTGTACTTAACTATTCGAGACGTATCCGCTGCTTGAAGGTCTAGTGTTCGAGATATCTAAGGTCTTCTTCTTTTTTTTTCTTTATCAGCAGGTATGATTACCAGTTGATTAGTTTCGTCTTTCTAAATCCTATTTCTCCATGTATTCTTAACGATATTCGCCATTGGATGAGTGATTATGTTATACCCTAAAAGTTTGCCTGCATGGGCAGTGCATTATTATTGTCATTCTTTTCTGAAATTTCGGATGGTTTTGTGTTTAGGCGGTTTGCCGAGTAGGACGGTCGCCAAACTTTACATGACGTGTTCCTGTTAATCTTCTACCTCCCTCCTTTGAGAGGGATTTTGAAAGGGTGTCTCCGTTCCTCGTCTAGAAGCGGAATAATTCCGAGGCACTGTAGTCGGTCTCCGGTGACTGAAGTAGCTGATAAGTCAGTATTATGACAAAAATGTTTCTTACGACCACAGTTTATCTCGGACACGTTTTTCAAAATTTTAAAAGCAAAAATCCGAAATCTCGCAAATCCATTATTTGATTGTAACAAGCCAAAAACTCTTTCTCCTGTTAAAAAAAACTGATTTTGGAGATACGAGGTTTACACATGTATCTTCAGATATGTTTTTTTTATATTTAAGTAAAAATAAGACCTCAAGTGACTTTAATGTTGGATTGGAACCAGCAAAAAACTTCCTCTCCTGTAAAAAAATAGGTTTTGGAGTAACGAGGTTTTCACATGAGGATATTGACATGTAAAAAACCCAGGACCGACCGCACCGAGAATCGAACCCGGATCGCCTTGGTGGGAAGCGAATGGTCTGACCATTGGTTTTTTTTTTAATTTTTTTTTTTTTTGATACAATGGCCTCGCCACTGCACCAAACATTCCCCCCTTTAAGTGAGTCTATCCCCAGTGACTTTTTGCTTCGTGTAAGTGACGTAATTGGACGTTGGCGTGTGGCAGACAGACAAGACGTACACAAGTAGGCGTGTTTCAGATAGACAAGAAGTACACAAACACCCAGTCCTGAACCCGAGGAAGTGACTGTAAAAGCCACCTCCCCGGCCGGGAATCGAACCCGGGACCCTTGACTCAGCAGCCAGGAGCGCTAACCACTCAGCCAAGCGGTCGGACACCATTCGGTCACCGTTGTTCCCTTCAATTAATCGTAGTTAGTCAACATAACGGCCGGTTGTAGAGCCTTTCCTCCTTCCAGAAGAGGTACACAGTATAGGCCTACAATGTAGAGAGAGCCTCACTGAACAACTTGTACTGAGCGCAGTTTCTTTCATCCTTAACCCACAACTTTCTACTACACAGACCTGCGTCGTTGTTGCTGGCTTAATCGAAACATCGTAACTGAGATTTGTACACCAGATTGCCCATAAAATTTTACTTATAGTCAAAACTAACAACGATTGTAAAGGCCGGCGATGTATTGTATAAGAACACTTCCCTGGAAGACGACACTCACATTGCACCACGGTTCCTGAGACTACATCAGCGGCTGAGCGACTATTGCTGCCTTCAAACAAATGCACGGTGGCGTCCAGCAATATGTGTTCACACGCCACTTTTCGGAAGTAAGTATTGGTGACAGGCCAAAGTGCGATCACTCGCGATATGGACGTCAGCCACACACCTGTGTGAAGAATGCTTTTGTCCGTACAAACTACTAATATTCCACGTGCATAAGGTACACGTACTTACACGACAAGACTTGGAGACCCGATGTGGAGTCGCGTAGTGGTTTATGTACCGTTGTACCAATGAGACAGTTTGCAACTGCATTTGGTGTTTACGGTGTAGGTACAGTTATTCCAACATATACATTCGCGGAGAAGAAAATCCACTCGAAATTGCGGCCACACGTCACGGTGACGGGGTAAGGATCCTCGAAGACGTTCTAGGATCCTTCAACGTTCCAACTCGTGTACACGCCCAGGATTGTCACATTTTCTGACGATCGAACTAATGCAGCTGCTACAATGTTCAGTTGAACGTACGAACCAACGTATGTTTTGACATAATGCCACCCCATCACTTTTTCACAGTAGTGTTAGCTTTCACCTGATGATTGTTGTTGAGTGTAAAGTATATCGAGTAAACCTGGCCTAAGATGACTAGCTGTTGGGCCGAATGTGCAGAAAGCCGGACTGTGTGGATTGCTATTGTATTCCAATCTATTTCAAATCTCAAAATGCTGTTTAATGAGGAATATTAATAGATAACCAGCAAAAGTTTGGTAACTTGAATACAGTTCAACTTTTAAACAATGAATTTTTAAGTACAAACAATAAATAAATTTCAAAAATCCAAAGTTTTCTTTTCGTATCCCAGACAGAATAACCCTGCGGGCAGGATCACCTATGACCATATTAACGTGAGTCGACTGAATTGTCAGAGACAGCCTTGTACCATAGACACCACAAACACTTGACCTCCGCCTTATTGATTTCTTCCCGTGAGGTCACGTCAAGAATGTTGTGTACTCCACGCCTGTGAAGAACTGCAATATTCTCGCAGAACAAATTCAGGCAGTACGAAACTACGTTAAATCTCTCCTGGCATCTTTGCGAGGATTCACGAGACAACGTATCTACGTTACAGCGTATGCAATACACCGGAGAACCCGCCATTTTGAGCAACCGTTTTAGATTATCGAGTGCATATGTCTTTCAGGCAGTCAAAAAGTACTTCAAACTACGAAAGTTAACCAATACTGATTATTACCACTTCTTTTACTGTCCGTACGCCATCTCTGGGTCTCTGAGGGGTATGCATTTTTTCATCCTAAACGTCATGTACGCTACAATAACACAGTAACAAACCCGTCCAAACTTATGTCTTTAATACGGCTAGTATGTGCGTCGACATGCTGTCGGCCTCGTTGCATTATTTATATCTTTGTGCACGAAAAACGCATACTCGCCAGGGACTCTTAGCCGGCGCGCGGATAGTACAGTACTATATCAAATACCTCGGTTTCCTGGAACGTAGGCAACATATGCATGTTGTGAGCAAGGCTAACTGCCAACCTACCAGGCGTCATAAACCGTGTAGCATAAAAATCATTTTTAACGGTACGTCTTCGAACAAATGTTCTCTGACAAAATTGGTTCCTCATAACGTAATGTATCATCATATAGTAATGTATGGAAATTATCTGGTAACAAGCTTTAAATAATAGCGTTTGAAATTAATTACATTAAAGTACATTACTGAACAAATTCTATAAACTTTAGGACCCTCTTGTATTATCGATAATTTTAAAATAACAATTTTCCGAAAAACATGAATTATGATTTATTATTATTTTAATTACTTGCACGTGTACTTCACAACATTAACACCGTAATGTAGTTGAGGGTATGGTTTAAATTAAATATTTGTAACTAATATTTTATAAAAAATATTATCATAACAATTAGGACTATTCCAAAAAATACTGGGTACTCTTTTTCTTTCGAAGGGAAACTACTTCTGATGAATGCTACCCATTTAAGAAACACATGTGGCACATTTATGGTTGTCAATCGGTTGTCAAGCTGACAAGCAGTTGGCCACTTACTAGTCACATATAGCTCATAAGAAGCGTGGATGTGTTTGAACAAGACTGTGTACAAACAATGGCTTATGAATCTATCACTTCATAGCCATCATATGGTCAATAGGTAGCACACCATTGATTTTCCTCAGATTGACCGATCAATGTACCACTTCACAACAACCAACTGCCATACAGATGACACGACATAAATGTACCGCTGAAATCAAATAATTTATTTTTATTTTCTTTATAACTGTTTGCTTAATGAGATTTTCCCCGCTTAGAATATTGTTAATTAACGACTTACCAACCTACTTACCAACGCAAAACTAATAAATTTCTGTCGATGTTCATCCCCTACAACCCTTTGGTTACTAGGCAAGAATGCTTTTGCCACAAGACCGCTGTGATCATAAAATAATAAATTATGGACTATTAGTTTTTTGAGAATGTACTTTATTGTGGACTCCAAATTTCTACACAACAGTGTTGTTAAATAATAACATTTTACTTTCCGTAGATACATAACATCGCAATAGTTATTTTCTTCGAGTAACATATGAAATGCTATAACTTCGTAATCTTTTTGGTCGTTAACAAACATACACTAAATAATAAATAAAGCAACTTTGATTAAATTTAATAAACACTCATTGAAAGTCGCATTAACAAAATTGTTAAGTCAAATTTCAATAAAACTCAAGCTTGAATCAGTCTTGCTGTAAGTTTGACTCAGGCTCATAGCAAATACTGTGAGCTATGCAAGCCAAACTCAAGAGAAAAGCAAGCTTGCGTTAAACTAGGTTCAGGCTTGTTGTGATCTTCGTAACAAGTTAGACATGCGTGGCATTATCAAGTAAAACACGTGTTTGATTCGGGTTAGCAGCAAGTCTCAGGTGAATGCATATTATTTAACTCAAATTTAAGCTAAATATAGGCTTATTCAGGCTCACAGCAAGTCGAAATAAAGTGAAAGTCACTCTTACTGCAAGCTTACTTGCTGTCTGATCATAAATGTATAACAAGTGACTTATGAATGTACGACATCTCAGTCATCAACTGTTCTACAGATGGCGTGTCATGAATGGGTTACCTATGTCCGATAACTGGATCAGTTATGTGTCTCCAGAATTCTACTACAGCTGGCAAGACATCAGTAGATCATTACTAGTTTACCAACCCGCAACCATATGCTGCACTTCCATCAATATTCCATCAACACGCCACAGATGACGTTCCAAAAGTCTTGTGGCCGGCAGTTTAGCACAACTGGGCCACCGATGCCAATCCACCGTTGTGAGAAGAACACGATAGTTTCGTTTCATGGCATTATTCAATCCTACGAACATTTACACGAATTACAAGCTTGAGTTAGGTAGATTTGAGAACAGTATTATATTTACAGATAACTATTATTTTTGTTTGCCCGAACTCCGAGATTGGGTATAGAGAAGCCCAACATTGTCGATTCACACTTCGAAACGATGCCCTTTATTGTCCTCTTACGAAGGTGGTTTATTAACACCAACGAATGTATTTTGACGGTATGTCAACTCTTTACACGTAATAACTTAATAAACGTTTTTATCCAATTTACGCCATCGTTATGGTAATGTTTTAATAGCTTTGCAGCATTTAATAAATACACATACATCTAGTATTTTTCCTACCTATGTGTGTATGTATGTTTCCTGTAGTCAAAAATATTTGGATAACGGTTTTTATTTTAAAAAAATTTTATTACTTACTCTGTTAAGGACATAATATTTTTGCAGGAAACACTGAAACATTAAACATTGAAATATTTGTTGATCCGTAGAGGTCAATGTGGCAAATAATTTGTAATCCTACAGTGATAACCTTCTGAATGGCAAAGTGCTACCTGTATTCACTTTGAATGTCTAGTTCCGAGGTCTTCATGTTGGCGCAGCTGGGTCAGCGTGATAGCCTGGCTTGTTGCGTGTTGTCTGGTAGTTTGTCACTCCTAACACAACTTCCCAAGTTTGTGACTCTGTTCTGTCTGACCGAGATTCGCGACAAGAACAACTTGTACGTGCGACCAAGTCTTCCCCAATAAAAAAATTATTGCTTGCATAAACTAACTAACGTTATTACAACTTTATTTACGAGTGGCTAAAAAAATTGGAGAACGTGTGAAAAGTGTATATGTTTAAAGGCAGTATTTTATGCAAAGATAGAGAATATCATGGAAAAATATGTGTTTACAAAAGAAATGAAAGGGAGTCTCATATTTATGCATACTAAATGTGAGGCGTTATGGGAATTGCAATACATTTTATGGAAAACGGGAATAAATTCATTAAAATAGCGCCAAATACAAATGACAAAAATAGAGCAAGAGATGTTAGAGAACGTCAAATGCAGTGATATGTGCATGACGTTTGATAAGTGACGTTTTAGTTTCATGATGATAATGATGCAGAATAGATACAGTTCACCATTTTTAAGTAGATAAGTCGCATGGTAGTCCAATCCTGGAACGAAGCTCAGGCAACTAACAATACACAAAACTAACTAAATAAATAATTTAACAAATTTATGTTAAATAAATTTCATGTATCTTACAAAGAATAGTTCAATTACTAAGCGAAATTCAATATGTAAGGCCGGGTTGAGTGCATAAAGCACTAAGCAATAAATTGCAAATAACTGACGAAGTGATTTTGTCAGATCAGTTAATTTAAATTATACTTTCATCATCACCTAACCACGTGGCCTTGGCGTTGGTGAGTGGTATTCAAGAAGTAGGTTTGCAGCTTTGAAGGAATACAAGGCAGATGGAAACTAGTGTAGCCTGGCGTGAAAAGAGCTGGGATCGCTATAGTTGGAGGCGAGTGATCTCGATATTATTTAATTTTTAATTTGATTTTATTTTTTATTTTATTTTTATTTCAAAAATGTTTTGGAGCATTGGTAAAGCATCCACCTCGTCACTGCGCCAAGCATCTTTCCCTCCCTCCTCATATTATAAAGTCATGCTGCCCCGAGTAATTTGTTTTAGACTTTTGTAGTGAAACTGTTGTTTGTTGCCGTATAAGACGAACACTAATTTACATCCAGCCGGACCTGAGAAGCGAACCCGGTACCTCTCGTACCATAAGCCGATGCGGAGGTCAGCAGCCACTACATCGCCAGGTGCCCTTCTGAGTAGTAAAGTGCAAAAACAAAACCAATTTTTAAAAAATGAAAAACTGTTAATACTCGTATATTCAAACAACTTCGGACATGATTCTTTGCTGAGATAGCTCGTGAAGAAATTCTTCAACCAGGCAACTTGAGGGGCTCAAGCAAGGAGACTATAAGATTTGGGAAGATATCCTGAATATTCTGAAGGAAGTAAGGGAAATTAATTTCCTTGAAACGAGACGAACATAGTAAACACTAAACAAATAGTCTTCTAGCCAGGGAGCTGTGATGCTGTCACCAACTTCTGGAATTTATTCCTTCACACCTTGCCACCTGTAGTAACAATTTTATTGGAGTTGCTCAAATTTACCCTTTGAAGTGAAGTAATGTTGTGTATAAATTTTTTCAGGCACCAATATGTCAATAATGTTGAACTGTTAATAAAAATAAACAATTAGCCTACACAGATTTAGAAAAATGTACAAACAGGAAATTTACAAGCATTATTGAATTAAGGGTTTGCATTCTTTTTAATTGGCAACAATTTGGGACACAAAATATTAAGCATTCTTAGCAATAACGACAATTGTTTTCACTTCAGAATACATAAAAAAAATATAAATATTATCAATTACATAGAAATCATGATTCAAAATATAAAAGTATCTGCTATACACAGCGTTTTAATTAAGACTGAATGGTACACAAGTTAACACAAAACACCATTTGAAATATACGGGTATCTAGAAGTCAGTAAAGCGAAACTAAAGAAGAAAAATCCTAAATAATATATTTGGCAAATTTGTAAGCAAATATAACGACAGAGTTGGCATTTGTTAAGCACAGTTTCTCACTCCGGATTCAAATGTTCGAAGCTGCAATGACCGGGATACTGCCCGAGATAAACCTCTACCGGGAACAATTTTTGCTCGAAATGTTGGCAAAGATGATTGTCTAGAAATACTAATTTTATTATGTATTTATTGTACAATATCTATCAAGTAATACATTCAGTATTTACAAATGTACCATGTAAAATTAAACCGAAATTATTGTTTTAAGAGGGCGTGGCAGATAAATAAGCACTGAATTCTTCAATGGAGATCTACACGATTTTGAAAGTCAATATAGAAAAACATTCAAAACAACAATCCTTGATAAATATATTTGTCAACTTTATGAGCAAACATTTATCCAGGATGATACATAAGCGTGATCTCTTGCGCCACAATTAAATGTACAAGATTTCGGCGTCAGAGATTGTTCTTCAGATATACGTTAATAGAGAAAAAATTTTGGCTCAGAAAGTTGGCAAAATATATTGTCTAGAATTGTTGGTTTTTTATTTTTGCAAATTGGCTTTGAGAAACCTACAATTAGAACTGATGCTTTTAGCTCTTCACTCTTAATGTGCATGAAGTTTTGGGAGTTACGAAATATTCAAGGAGGTATTTATGTGAGTAATGATTGGGCAACAGTAGTGGTGTGTTTGTTTACCGTGGACACACGTGACTTGGTTCAACTGCCTGTGTCTTCAGTGAGGTCAGCAACACGAGACAGAAATAAAGAAGAGGCAGGGCTGGTAGTTGGTGGGCGGCAGAACACAGGCGAGGACAGACGCTGGCCTTCACAACAGATGATAGTGCGGTAACAAAGTGTGGCGCGAGCTGCTCACAGGGCATAGCTGGACAGCGGCCATGACATTGTATAAATAGCACGCGTGTCTCGCCATAGCAGCGAGGCTGGAGACGCTATTCCCGTCGTCGCGCCGTCAACATCCGTAAATATCCCGCGCCTTCTGCATGCCATGTCCTTCTGCGACCAATCACTTCTCTTCTCTACCATAACGTGGCATTCCCTTTCTGCGAACAATTACATGAGCGGGCCAAACTTCCGAGAAGATGGGATCAATTCAACAATAACATATCAGAGGACAACTTTTTAATATTTTTATTTCTCCCGGCCTCGTAAATACAAAAATTATTGCAGTCGGTTTGCCACAAAACATAAAATCCTACGTAATTTTAAAATGGTGCTGCTTATTTAGCCCTATATTTTAATAATGTTTCATCACGTGACTTTGCGATTAAGGCTAGCTACGCTCATTAACATTGTTTGTTTCAAATGGAATTAAAGCCTGCTCTTGATACAAACACCTTCTCGCCTCTTTTCTTCCATTTTTTTTATTTATGTATGCGTGTATGTAAGTTTATACACGATGCCCATAAACGACCATATCACATGCACACCACGCCATTACTGGGCTAAATTGGAGAAGAAAATATTAGTAGCATAACGTTACGATGACGTTTTACGCGCCCAAAGTGGCACGTCCAAGTGTTATGTACGTTACGATGAGTAAACATGGTAGTATGTTTATATTGCTTGGGATATTAACCTGCGCATATAATATGACGGTTATTACAGTAGCAGTAATATTAGTTCGATACCCGTGCAGTGCAAGAAGGGACATACTCCGTGTACATTGTGCAAGTAAAATATCTTACAACATTGTGCCACTAACATGTGCGTCTCCAGTTGATTCCAGGATTCGAGTGGTGTGCTTAAGATATGACCTTTTCTGAACGCCCTGAATATACATTTGATTTTATGTGTATTATATATATATTCGTGTATGTATGTGTTTAATTTTTTTAGGACTTATTTCGTTAGCTCATTAATTTTCAGCAAGTTGGACTGTTAAATTAACACCCACGTGGCGGAAATGTCTGCTTACGTTGATTAAGCATGGAAATAAACGTGGGTATATATATATATAATACTCTGGCTAGAAATAGTGTTTGCTAACGTAGATTATTTGCAGGGAGAGTCGTTATTACATACCAGCCTGGCGTGAGTGAATTCTTGAGATGAAATAAATTAGGAAACAATAATATAACATTGGACCTATTGTGACTTACGAGGGAGTTGCTCGCCCAAAAAAGTGGAGATTGGAAATGTGAAATGTGACAATCAAAACTCAGTCATATGTAACTGAGTTGCAAAATGTCGTGTACAGGCTAATGGTGTAGGTACAGGCAACAACAAAGAGAAATGTTACAAGAAAAACACCATATGATACTTTAACTAGAGTTTGGCAACTTCTCTACGCTTAGAACTTTATAACCCTTGACTTGAAGTGATTGGACAGGACATGTAAGGGATCAGCATGCAATCGTTAGTAAAAAGTTTGCCTTGAGAAAAACTGCTATCGTGAACAGTTTCGTCAGAAATCACATGTGTTTAGATGAGAAGTGGTATTGTAGTTGCCTGGGAGGTAGGCAACCTGTAACAGTGTCAGGCATTGCCGTACGTATGTACAGAAAATGTGAATCACGTTTTGTGCGTATGTGGCAAGTAAACGGCTGAAACCTTAGTGCGGTCCTATGCCAACATTGCTGTGGTAACTGTTGTATCAAGCTCCTATGTCTACTATTCGGCAAAGACAAATAATAATGCTGTAAACATACAAATTGGTTGCCAAATCATTAATCACCTTGTGTAGACGTGCGCTTAATGATGCACCACATACCTGGCCAAGATTTTTCCGAACAATCAGCCGATGTGTAACTTAAGTTTCAAGCATGTAATGCCAGCTAATAGTGTGGTAAGTTGCAAAACAGTGAATAGCTATTTAGTTTGTGGTATTTCTTAATGACGGACGCTTACAATCGTATTATTCGATCAAATTATAAACAGAGGATAAGAACTATTTTGAGAGAGTAAAAAAGAAAATATGTTTTGTAAAAAAAATGCTAGAAGCTTTTTTTTTGTGCTAATAAAAGCGCGGCAGCTGCTTTAGGGAATCCAGGAATTAAAAGTTTCCGTAATTCGATAACAATGACAATTAACGTTGTATGCCTGGTGCCGAACTGCGGACACCTGCCAACAAACCGGAACCAACTACAAAGAAAACACAGTGTACTAGTGGCTTCGATTGTGACATGCTTCGGCGGAGTGAAGAAATGTTTTACGTGTAGTAAAAACTCCGACCCAAGTCTTGAAACACGTCTGAGGGTTCCGCAAACACGCATGAGTTTCCATGGCACAAATAATCTGTGAAATAATTACTCAAAGAAGTTGGTTTGATTCAAGAAATGCAAAGCCAAATGCATATCTGTATTGATGAAAACAATTGACACTGTCGCTTATAAATTGCGATGAAAATGGTGTGTGTGTGCGTGTGTGTGTGTACGTGTAACTTTGTGTACTGGTGGTATTTACCTATCTTCAAAATCATAACTCGTAATCAGTATGATATAATAAAAACAACTGAACGAGGTGGCACAATGGTAACATGTTGGACTTGTATTCGAGAGGATATCGGTTTGATACCCGGTGCCAGCCTTCCTTACTTTGGTTTCCCGAAATAATTCCAGCCAAATACTGGGACTGATTCTTTCACCAAGGCAACGGCCGAATCCTTGTTCACTTACAGTAAAGTGTCCAGTTAAGAAATCGAGGGAACAAAATAATTTGGTACGAGCAAACAAATATTTCTTTGCCCCTATACAAAAAAAATGATTTGGTTGATTCAAACAAATTTTGTTTGCACCAACAAAATATTTCCTCAGTTTACGACATAACATATGGCATAACATACGACATAACATGACGCATGACGTACATGACAAGATACGACATATGATGTGACATGACATGCTGTGACAAAATGGCTACCATGCAAAACAAAATGGCCGCCGTGACGTAATTCAAGATGGCGCACTTGTCATATTGCCCTCAGCCTGAAGCATGTGCGCTGATTTCGGGCTTTCCTACTTCTAACTGGCAGGCTGCCAACCCAACGCTACATGACCGAGACAACTAGTCATACCACGACGATATTTATTTGTAAAGGAATAGTTAGGTCGTGCACCGTGCACCGCAGCACAAAGAACGAGACGTGCAGCTGCGGTGTTTTTCAAGTTTATAGCATTTTCCGTTGTGATCAATCGAATTAACCACTTTGAAATTGAGGACTTAACATTCAAAAGGGGCTAAGTACCATTTTCGACAAAAATGAGTTAGATGCATAGAAAGGTGCCAAAACACTAGGTCGAAGACATACCTTAATTTCTATCTCCTAATGATATTCATGCGTACCGTACATCAGCACAAGTAGATGGTTGGAGTAACATCAAATTATTTTAGTTCATTGAAAAAAAATATATTTATGTTCTTAAGTGTTTTGTATTGATTACTGTTCGAATGCTCGTATTTACTACTTTCCTATTGTAATAAATATGTGAACGCATTTGGATAATTCCTTGTTCATTTGTTTGTCGCAATATACTGTTTTCGTCATTATCTAGAAACTTAAATTTTGGCACTTAGCCCCTTATGAATGTTAAGTCTTCAATTGTTATAGCTAAAATTAAGATACTATAATTATGCTGATTAACAGTTTAGACGTCCTGCTTGTCGCACAAGCTTACATTTTGAATGTTGAGGTATACAGTGTTCGCCATCTTGTCGCTCACGCACGCCAGACTGCCATCTTCCGCAAGTCAACCAAATGTATTTAGTTTCGCCAACAAAATAACTTAGTCCATCGAAAAAAAAAAGATTGTTGGTTCAAAGCACTTCACTTATAACTAACAATATTATTTTGTAGACAAGTTGTAACGAGTTGTTTGTTTACACAAAATATTTATTCGACGTCCTGTAGTAACCAAATATACGTTTGGCACAAAAAATTGCGTTTAAATGAATAATTTGGTCGAGAGAAATAATTAAATTGGTTTGGAGGACTCCAAGCTTGGCCTTACCCACAAAATATTGTTTAGCTGAAGCAAACATCATCCAAACAAATATATTTAGTATAATGAAACAATTCTTTCAGTGTATGTTAAGTCATATATTATGCCTTATGTTATGTCTTATGTTAAGTCATGTCACATCATGTCGTCCATCTTGTGTCCTCCATCTTGTTTTCAGCAGTCACTTGTAGAGTGGGAATTATTTTTCCTCAGGCAGGAATTTTTTCCCACGAAATTTCCCTTAGTCATTGTCTGCTGGAGGGGCCGTGTTTGTTTACATAGGTGGCTGGTAGGCAGTGCCGGTGTCGCACTTTGTTACCATCATTGGCTGCTAAACTGCAGTTGCCATCCGCCATGTTTGCTCCTGCATGTTTATTCCAGTGTTTACATCGTTTTCTGCTAGCGTGCTCTAGTGTCACTCTTGCTGTTAAGGGTTAAGCTGCTTGTGTTTGTATGTGAGTATATTGGCCTTATAATTTTATTATATTTTAATAAGTTAAAATATATTGTTCGCCGGGTGTTGGTTTAGAACTTGCAACCCTTGTGTTACCAGACAAATGCCCTAGCCCCACTTTTTTTTCAATTCTGTTTTTTATTCATAGTTACTTGATAATTGTAGAACAAATAAACATAACACTTATATTTTTATAAATAGTGAATATAAAAAACAAAAAAGACCAAATAATATAAGAATAAAACTTCATTCAGACAGCCAGTTTGCCCACTGAGCTACGATTGTAGTGACAACAGGGCAAGTTTAGATAGTGTATACATAAAAATAACTTTTGTTGCAGTTAAATGTTCACATTTAATTTACTTTACTTTAAATTGTTTAGCATACCTATGTCTTATTGATTTTATATATACTAAATATTAAATACTATTAACTATGTATGACCTACAAAACCTCAAAGCGGGAAATGGAATCATTATTATGATTCTAAAATCCCCAGATAAATGATCGAACGATTCCTCAAAGCGAGCAATTCAATCATATATATATATATATATATATATAATTCGACAAGTTCGCAAAATGGGTAAATAAATAACCCTGCAAATAAAACAATGCTGTACGATTTTATCTAAGAAGGTCTAGGTCGTAGGCCTCGCATGTCGGGGCTTGTGGTAAATCAATACATTTTGTTTCTTCGAAGAAAGGAAATGTGTATAATCGACTGAATTTGTTCTGAGAGATCTGGGACATAGGATGCATGCAAGACGGGTCTAATACAACACTTTGGTGAACATATGAAAGGTAATATAATATACCTTTAATAACATTGAATTAAATTCTTAGTCTAAGATATATATTTCAGAAGCCTCGTAGGTCGTGACTTGTGAACTGTTTCGTCCAACATGATTCCCACATACGAAAAACCGGGGACCGACCCCACAGAACCTATATCGACTTGACGGGGAGGTTAGCGCCCTAACCGCTACTATTTATTAAAAGTTTGCTCTGCTGGTAAATATAAATCTACTCAGAGCATTCTACGCGTTACATAATATCTTAGGAGGGATATACTAGGCTACACAGTGATAACTGAACTTTCAGTGTGAGTTACGTAGGCGAACCCAGTATATCAATTGGGCACTTTTAGATTTGAAATAGGCAATTCCAAATGCGTGAATTTTTAACACATTTAACGAGGGGAAACAAAAAAATTTTAACTTGTGACGAGTACCAAACCGCCATGGGATAAATAAGCAAAATGCTAAGTCATTCGGTAGGTATGGTTGGAAATCGCGAATCTTTTCTTCCAGCGTATTCTCTATATCAGTGTACCGTTGTGAGCCACGTGTTATTGGGCGACTGTTGTGTGTAGCTGTTTACAGACGTTCAGACGTAGTGCACCAGGGTTAGCATTGGCCCAGTCCAAGAGCCACTCAGGCGACTAAATAAAAGTGTCGGAAATACATTACACTGAAGCCTACGCAAGAGTCAACTTATCCAGCGAGAAATCACTAAACCTGGCAATCACATTTGTGTTCAAAAAAGTTTTGTCAAACGGAACCAAATGGTCGACAACCCAGCGCGAACTGGAAGCGATAAAATACTTCTAAAATCACAGAAGGCATTATTGAAACGAAATGAAGAAGTTATGGACATATCTTAAAGAGTGCGTAACAGATAAATTAATTCTGAAATTATCAATTGGTTTCTACGGTTTTTTCGAAGCCAATATGGATAAAATACTCAATGACAATCATAGATAATATTATTTGCCAACTTTATGAGTAAATATTTATCCAGAATTACTCATTCTTTACGCGTGATCTCTTGCACCGCAGTTAAATGCACGAGATTCCGGCGTCAGTGATTGTGCCTCAGAAGTTCGTAACACTGGAAACTATTTTGTTTAAAACGTTGGCTAAAACTATTGTCAAGAATAGCTATTGTTTATTTTTTGCAAGTTGGCTTCAAGAATCCTACAATTATAAATTAATGCTTTTAGCGTTGAATTATGTACCACACCCTCTTAAGTGCCCGTATCGGGAAAGGGCCACTCGTCCTCTCTGAGTACTACATTCAGGCTAACAATAAACACACACCTATATGCATACAGTACCGAGCCTTCTGCTGGAATGAAACATTGGAACTGTTAAACAAAATGTTACATCATACCAAGTAAAACTTTACATACAAAAACATAACATTTCCCATGAGGTAGGCAATATAAAATAAATAGCGATGTGATTACTAAGAAACACAACAAAACTTTTCATGTAGTTTTTGGTACAGTATTGCACGCAACTGTTATTAAAACAGTAACCGACAGCTGAGAAGATTACATTCCAGTATATAATCACAAACATGAGTATTTAAAACTGAAAACTAGAAAGATATTGTTACGCTTTATTAATGTTTTGTATGAGCAACTATTTTTTGAGATGATCCTAATGTTATGGGGCCGTTGAGCATAATATAAAATAAGATATATTAGTACAAGAAATATAATTTAATTAATAGTTACAATACGCTGTCAATTAAGGGATATATGTTACAAATAATTTAGATGGAATAAGTGAGGATTAATTTATAAATTACTTTACGACGTTATGTTAGGAACAGCGACGTGTAATTTTAATTTATTTTAAACTCCTATTTCATATTGTTGTCGAAGGTAGATTAAATACTGGCCCTATTCATATTGGTTGCCAGTATTATTTTTATACTGAGAGAGATGCAACTGCATACATTCAAACAGAAGTAATAATTAAAATATATTTTATACATTTGAGAACCAATGCCGACAGAACAGAAATGTGTGCCGACGTCTCTTTACAGTAGGCACTATAATTCTATAAATATCAATATTATTGCAGAGCATTGTGTTCCGACTGAGCTGAAGATAGTTTACTTTACTAGTTTAAAGAATGTTTGGGTTGTTCTTCAAACAATAGCAATAAACGTGCAGATTATTATTACTATATTTCAATAGTAGATAAAGTGCTGCAGCTTTGAAAACTTACTTAATTAATGTTTTGTAGTCTGTTACCGTCTGTTTTCTCTCTTTATATGTATCACAATTACATGTTGTTTTCGTGGTTGCTGAAATGTACCGTGATTGGCGATGCTAAATGTTTACTTTTTTATCCATATTATGTTTTAGTTCTTTTTATTCACGGTCAATTTTTAAACAACACATTTTTCATATATCCCGGGGAAAAAGTGTCAAAGGATGCAGGGAAACAGAGAACCTCATGGGAAGTGTATCAGCCACATTACATTTAGTCACATTGTGGAAAGTTTAGCAGTTAATAATTTCTTCTGTGTTTTATGTGTTACCCGCTGCTCGACAGGACATAGTGTATATCACTCGCACGTGTGACAATAAAAGTGTGAATACACCTATCTCTGTGTTGATTAGCAGACAGATTGGCCTGTCCGGTACAGTGACATTTGCGTACCAGTATCGCGCATACAAAAAGTATCAAAAACAGAAATTTGGGAAAGTTACACTTCCCCTAACATTTGGAGATATTTAAAAATAAAGCTGATTTCAAATGTGATTTTTAAGAACTTGAAAACTGTAATGTCCTATCGGCTGTGTATCCTGCGAATTGTATCGTCGTAAGAGCGTTGTGTACCTATTTAAAATTTCCGCGTTTGACGCGTAGAAACAACGAACCAATAAGAGCCAAAATACCAGGAACGACTAGACACGTATCGCCTCTATTCACAACGAGCTAAGCTAGCGTGTTAGGTATTCGTAGAACCTGGAACTCTACCTATGGGACATGAAGCAGTGACCCTAAAATTTTATTTATGGATAGTATGAAGTTAAGGTCATTGCAAGCATCTCGTTGTGCACTTATGAATTCACATCGTAATTTCGGAGTTACAGCAGTCTAAAACAGCCGTTTTATAGCCATTTTAGGAGCCACAACTGCAGGATTGTAACAAGCGTGCTGAGTTTTTAGCCCACATTACGAAGGAAAAGGTTGGCTTATGAGAGCACCATCTGTCTACGCGTCAGTATGTGTGTGTGTGTGTGTCACGTGTGTGTCTGTGTGTGTGTGTGTGTCATCCCATAAAAACTTTGAACCCGTGTACCGAAATTTATCAAACTTTGTACACATATAGTACTTTGTAATATGACTTGACTTTTATATATTTCGTTTCCGCCACGTCAAAATTTTCAAAACGGCCGTCATTTAAAATATTTTTCTATCATTTAGATATCTAAGGAATTGTAATTTAGAATTTAATCAAACTTGATACACACATACTACGTACAAAGATGACGACTTTTGTCTTCTTCGTTCATCCTGTGCACATAATTTCCAAATGGCGGCCATTTTTTATATTTCTAGCATAGTATCACATATCTTAAGAAATAATTTTCAGAGTTTCGCTAAACTTGGTACACATATAGTACATACAATGATGAGTTAAATATTGTGTATTTGGTTCAACCTGTGTGAATATTTTCAAAATGGCAGCAATTTTTATATTTTTGGCTTAGTATTACATATGTTAGGAAATATTTTTCAGAACTTTACCAAACTTGATACATATATACTACATATAAAGCCGACTTAGTTTATGTGTAATTCGTTCATCCTGTCACATATTTTCAAAATGGTGGCCTTTTTTTTTTTAGCAGAGTATCACATATCGCAGGAAATATTATTCAGAACTTCGCCAAAATTGGTACACATAAATTACTTACAAATCTGACATGTCATTTGAGTATTTAGTTCTTCCTATGTTCATGTTTTGAAAAAGTGCGGCCATTTCCATGTCTTCAACATAGTGTTGCACATCTTTGGAAATATTTTTGAGAATTTTATTAAAACTGAAAATACGTAGACTATATACGAACCTGACTTGACTTTTATGTATTTCGTATATTGTGTGTACATATTTTCAAAATGGCGAAAATTTTCATATTTTTAGCGTAGTATCACATACTCAGGAAATATTTTTCAGAGCTGTGCCAAACTTGGTGGACATACTACATGTAAAGCTGACTTTACTTTTGTGTATTTCGCTCCTCCTATGTAGCTACATAGTTTGCAAACGGCGGCCATTTATATATTCTTAGCATAGTATAACATAACCTTAGAAATATTTTTAAGAATTTCACCAAAGTTGGTACACATATATTGCATACAAACCTCACTTTACTTCTATATATTTCGTTCATCAATCTGTAATATTTTGATAGCGGTGGCTATTTTTAATCTTTGTTAGAGAAGGACACGTCAGAAAAATGTTTCCCAAATTTATTAAACCGGTTACTCGCATGTCACATAGCAAAGTGACTTAAGAGGAAAGTAGGCTTATTAGTTATTCTGGTAACTTCTTGTTTCAAAGTGAGAAGTGTTGTTTAAAGGACTTTTTCTGTTCGTATATGATTGTAATAGGAATAAGTTAAGCGGTTCACGCAGAAATGGATTGACGTCACACACTACAGCACTGCCAATACGCCAAGTACCCACGGCCCTTAATGTAAAGAGTTTGTTGTATAAGTTGAAATCAGTGTGAAATTAAACTTCGTGAGTATATGTCGAGTACATTATTACATTATATGCTAGCAGTGTACGTATTACGAACTGTACGTCTTTTACGAGCATGTAAACGCCATTCTAATTTTGTGATTATTGCTTTGAAGTTGAAGTCCACATCAGTGTTAGTGACAGTTCTGGTGTATTTCAATCCCTGTTTAGCCGCCAGTTGCTTGCATGTTATCTGCAATTACTGCAACATTACTGCTGCATAATTATTTCACTATACTACTATTTCCTGTCAAACTGCAAGAAACACGATACACAGAAAAACAATCAGACTCCTAAACTACTAACAATTAGACTTCCAGAATCGTATGTGAGTATATGCAGTAGCTGCCTTGTTGACAGTTCGTATCATCTGCAGTGCAATAAAATTGTTGGTAACTTAAGCAAACTATAAATGCTTCAATTATCTGTTGCATGTGCCCTACGTATTTAGTTTTAAATATTACAAGTATTTTCATTGTGTTAAATTGTTTTATACTTTCAGTTCGTTCTAAAAACATGAGATAATAATTTCTTTATGTTTGTATCTTCAAACTTTCCACACACTTCTAATGTTAATAAAATAAGGAGAAAATATATTACAATTGCCATAAACAGACACTTAAAAGAACCAGATACTTACAAAAAACAACGATTATTTCCTCTAGTAACTCGAGTTACTGTTATACTGACCGCAGGAACCAGAAGCCCGTGAAATAGTACCTTAGACACTATAAGAGCCATGTTGGGATAACTAGCGAAAATTAATAAGAGTGAAACATTTTTCTTACTTTTCGATCGATATTTTTTATTCTCTTAATAAGAAGAAAAGGATGTACTTGTCTCGATTTACTGTAAATCACAAATAATATCACTGCATATAGTAATAGACAGTAATATATAGTAATAGGCAGCTACAAAATCCTTCAAAATACTGTTTCCACTAATTTCACATTTTTAATAGTAAAGGGTTAAGTCTCCTGTCGTGTCGACCGACCTGCCGCCCCATATTTCTCGGTGCCCTAGTCGGTCGCCCAGTTGGTATACATGGTAGTACCGACAGTGCGGACACAGTAACATGATTTAAAAAAAATTAAAAACATTGTACAGATGCTGGGAATGAAATTAAGCACAAAATAGAGCAAAAAAGCAACGACGTTATCCAGTGCTCCATCATTACTATAGCATGACTTCAAAACTGTTTATGCTCTTGGATAAAGTTATGCTTTGAGAAATGTCCTTAATGATAGTCTTGTTACCTCGTATTTTTAAAATGTAAAGTGTATAGCAAAATAGCTAACCTGCATGTAATATGAGATTGAATACTATGTTACTATTACAGAAGTTGTGTACTTTATCGAAATATCTGCCGTTTGTATTATGAACCTAATATGAGAAGCGTAAATATTGATGTAACATACGTATTGGATTGTTTCTACACCAGTGTGACGTTAATGCAACTCACTGACCATGTCCGCCACTTTATCTTAGAATATTAACTTTGCCCTACACAGGACGCGCTGGATTGTGACAGACTTTGCGATAAGCGTTAGTCACATGGACAGATCACAGTCTAGTTGTACGTGCGTAACGAACGCAAAATCGTAGTCATAATAGACCGGCGGGTACAGATGTTGAGAGTATAACATTGTAACGCCTATAGCTATTGTCTGACGTCACACGACCATCGCTAGTGATCACCGCCATTCAATAGATGCTCGGAGTGAACGTACATTTATATCAGGTGCGAGTGAAGTAGCCTCGGAGACATGACTGCAATTGTAGCCATGCACTCTTCAGCGAAGATGGCAAGGTGCAGATTGCAGAGCGAAGTAATACGTGTACAAACAGAGGACACTCGGGAAAGCTGTGCAATATAACACGCGATAAGCAAACATAATTAAATGGCAGGACAGGATTAATTTAGAAAACAACAAATAACTCACAGTGTAATCGTCTGAGTGAAGTGAAACGTAATTGACGGCGACTTCAGCCGAGAGAGTTAGTGTACCAATGACCTGAGCGCCCCTAGCGGGTATCGTCCACACTCCAGAGAACGTGCTAACACACTCCCTGCTATGTCGTTAAGAGGGCTATACACCAGATGTAATGTTCTACATTTGATGCGCGGAGACAGTGAAGAGATAATGTTCAACTTCCCACAATCGACAGTAACAACATCGCATATATTCGCGGTGCGCCAAACTGGTCTACAGTGTTTTCCTACTACTCTTGTTCGTATGGTACTTTAAGCGACGACCCAACAATTTTACTTGTGGAAAGTTTGTATTAAAGTCCAACACATGTTCCAACACTGTGTTTTACGAATCTGGGTGGTATTTCTCCAGCTACAACTGTCTAATAAACCCGTGCTTAGCCTTGAGGGGCTCCAAAAATATGTTCCTAATATGTACGTTACAATTATTTTAAATAATATAAACATAAGATCTTTATGTAAATAAACATAATGTGAGTAAGTTTAGGTTTATCGCGTAGGAAAAACAGCCGTGGCTCGCTACAACACCATTCATGCGGCAGATGCATAAGCCTCTTCAAGGAAACATTTTCGGCTTGTCGGTCGTGGCCAGCAGATGACACATCAGTTTGAGTGGCTCGTCTCTACCGACACTGATTTCCTTCTTCAATATTCACAGCTGCAACATTTCGTGTCAGGGTGGAGGAAGGGGTCGCAATTCCTTATAGTCTATTCAAAATTTTTGGGTCGCTCGAACCCGTCTCCGTTGACCAGGCAGCTTCCAGCTGCTTCGACATACAAGTTACAAAGAAACTCAATTTCGTCACTTTCGCAGCTTTCCAAAGCCTGTCTGTGCCAAAAGGCAGTTCGCTACACTTCGACAAGTGTGAATACCTCGACTACTCTAAAACCTTCGCCGACAGACTAGAGTGCTTCGCTGCCTCCAGCTAAGAGTCAAATTTCTTCGAGTACTCAGCCTGCCGCAATTAGAATACCCCCCTCCCCCACCCACCGCCCCAGTACAAGCACTGGTCAATTGGTGCACGACCTAATATTTGAATATATTCCAGCTACACCTCAGTGCCATGGTCTCACATACACCCCCCGTGATACGCCATTGTCTTCACATGGCCCTTGCACTCCGCTCTCAAGATGTTGCCACAAGACATACGCGTGCTGCAACTCACCCGGAGTATATACATGTGAGCAGCATGTAGGGATTTCATTGTTTACAAGGCTTTTCCCAATTAACTTAGCAGAATAAGGATTCCAAGCTGTACAAATTTGTCTCACGTAAATGCAACCTTCAAACAATACAGGCATGTAAATTCCTTGTTTCAAAAGTACGTACATATTTGTATAATTGCCTTTAAAATTTACTAATTTATACTTACGGAAACAAAATTACAAATCAGTGTGCTGACGATTATTCCAGCCAACTTATTTCCACTCTCATACATTGTTTATTAAGAATTTCAACGTTATTTGCACGAAGTTACAAGAGAGAGAGTTGTGTCGCGCACGATGTCATTAAAACAAACTTCTTGTGAACAAAAATGTGCTTTCAGACAATCGTAGTTTGCTTCATCTTACCTCGTGTGACAGTGGCATTTAATAAAGATGTGTAGGTACGTTTCTCACCAAGAATCCAGTCTTAGAGTTGTAGTCAATAGAGGTAGGAAATAACTATTTTAAGTACTAAATAACTGGCCGTTAATCTCAGAGTCTTGTGTGAAAAAGATACTGCGGCTGCACGACGATGGTGGTTCAGTGTCGCCAGGACTGAAACACGGTATCTCAGGCTGAGACGGAGAAGACTCAGTGCTTCCACAGATCTGGCGGTGCGATGACAGGAACTTTTCCAAGCGCCACCTTTGCCAAGATTTTATTTCTGGAGCATTAAAAAGAAACGAGGCCAGTAACACTCGATATCTATCATGGCGTCGTATTTGCAGCAGCAAAACCTTTACTCCGAATATTCGCTCTAGGTTTTTATTTATCAGAGTTTGGTCGTGTAGATGATTAGTGCGCAAAATTACAATAGGGTTCCCATTCAAGTACATTCATAAAGTAGACTGATAGCTGTGTTTTACATTGATAGCAAATAAAGTAGAAACACCCAGAGAATATCACATTGATGCTAGAGCCTGGGCCAATGTCCGCTGAGAAAAGATACCAATATTTGAATAATTTGAAAAAAAAACACACACCGACAAGGAATAGTCCATACTGGATGTAGTGTTAAGTATCACCGTGTGTGTAAAATATTTCAATTGCAGCTATAGAAGGTTTGTAGCTTCAAACAGTCAACACAATTTCCAATTCTTACCTTATGTCAAGTAGACACGGTGCGCCACATTGCCAGTGACTGAAGGAGTTCGATAATGATCTCAATACGGGTTGCAGATGACACCAGCCGAGTGTAACATGTCGTGTCCAGGCATGTGGTGGTAGATCTCGCAGTGGCCAAACATTGAGATCTTCGTGCCTAAGACGCCACACGTAAAAACCTCATCCCAATGAGGGGCACCCCGACATTCGAGCACAGATATTGTACACTTCATAACAAGCTTTGCTTCGTGCCACAAAGTGTATAGTAGCGGGACTGATAGTTTATCGTAGTATACGTACACACATACACACACACACACACACACACACACACACACATATATATATATATATATATATATATATATATATATATATATATATATATATAAACACACACGTGTGTGTGTGCTAAAGTGAGGCTATTACTGAATGGACGGATCCATCACATAGAGATTATGTGTGTATTATCTGAACAACACTACCATTAGAAATTGCATTTCGTAAGAATGGGTTTTTGACATACACTATTGCTGATGGTTTGTTAATAAAACCTGTAAAACGATGAAAGTGCAAATCTCACAGACAACAAAACAGTTGAGCGTGTAGTAAAGTACTGATGTACTAAATGCGAAATAATATATATATTGTACTTAATCATTTTCTGCTAACCACCCCTTACTCCTAAGGCTCGGTTTCAGTGCCATATAGAATAATTTAATTTTTGTTTTTTTATTTTAATTCTAATAAGGAAAAAATTAAATATGCGATTATACCGCAAATTCTGTTTACCTTCTGCTATGGTACTGTTAACTTATAATTACGCCCAGTCTGTCTGGAAAATTTATGTATATTCATAATTTGCTCAACAAATTGCCACCTAACTATACATCACTAGCTCTAATGCCATACTTGTGCTGTAGTACAAAGTAAATAGAATTTGCTGTATAGTCGCCGATTTAACATTTTTCTTATCAGAATTCCAACAAAAAAGGCGAATAATATCAAAATCCAACAATGCGACTTATGCCGAGCCTTAAGTAGTTGAATGGCCATAATAGTAGTGAGTAATATATGAGTCTCAATGCTGAGCTTCACACGCCTACGCGTGCATGAAATATGCAGGCAGCGATAGAGAGAACAAGTGCATTACTGCTGCTTGGTACTATGCTGACTTAGCTGTAACTAGGTCCATGGATGCTTCCCACATTATCTAGATATCCTAAATTAATGACAGCAGGAGGGAAACGGAAGATATCAAATGTACCGCAGAAACATACATTTTGGCAATTTTCGTTTGCTAGAATATAAATTTCATAAAGTAAATGACCAACTTCGAAGTGTCTTGACAAGCATGGGACGTTCTTTGAGTGATATTCCCAAACAGACGTTACGAACGTTGAAACGTTTTCGAATAAATTCTTACCGCCGAAGCTGTGCTCACCGCTCGTATCTCTGCTCTGCAGTATGAAATGTGTGGTAACGACCAAAAGCGACACATATTTCATCAACGCTGTGAGCAGAAACTACAGCATTTTTCTTGGATTCGTGTTTAAAAGTGGTATAAGGGAAGGACTTCGAGTTATCCGCTGGGAATGTCTATCCACTATTGGCAGCACAGCGGTATATCGGTGACATCTTGCGTCATGATGTTTATAGTATCCGTTCACACGCTGGCACAATATATCTCAAACAAAAGGCTAGTCCACACACACAGTACATATAAATGTATCCTATCATGATTCCCCACAGTATCCCTGAGTTAGTATGTGAGTTTACAACTCGCCATTAAACTCTCGCCAGAAGTCGCTAACATTTTATTTAGTTTTCATGTTTGGAAATGTCTCCTTACATTTGAAACGTAATGATCAGGAACGCTAAACATTTCTGATTTCCAAGCTTAAATAATTAACTGTTAAAATACATAACAAATGCAGTGCACTGCGGAAGTTCCCGATATATGCTAGGAAAAATAACTCGATTTGTTCATATATTCAGTACGATATTTAAAAATTGTGACTCTACGACATTATAACTGTAAAAGTTTTTGCTTATGTAATTTAAGGTTAAGTTTTAAACTGTTGTTTGAATGGGTAAAAAATGTCCCAGTGTGTAAACGCAACATTTATTTATACACGCAAAAATCTCTGCTGAAATGGCATGTTTATACCAATAAACGCTAATGAAATATATGTTTGTGATGTTACGTACTTTCAAAACATTACTTGTGTTTAAATTTTTTTAATATTACTTTTCATTAAAATTATTTCCTTAATGTTCGCATTACGGCATCAAATCTTGTTTTAGTTGTGCTAAATTTTGTACAAATACACTGACTGTCATTAAGTTAGTCACTTGTTATTTAATACATACCATCATTGCGGTTGTTTTTAGCACGTCGTGACTGCGATATTTCAGTTTATTAACTGTTTTTTGCACGAAGGTCACTATGTGTAATTTTAGAAATAAAAAAGAAATCAATGAAATAAAAATATTAAAATTATATCGTACGCGATATTCATTTTTCGACTCCAGAAGAACGTACTACTTAAACAACTGCAACCTAAATGTCGAGAAATTTTGTGGATCCTCTTCTCTCCCGCTCACTGACCAATTTTATGTAAAATGAAAGATTGTAAAAAATTGCAATGAAATATCGTCTGATGTCATATGATATCACATGTACAAGACTGATTAATTATTTATTATTTTCGCATGAATACAAACAAATAGCGCCTTGTTTTCACGGATGCAACATAAGTAAAATTTAATTTAACAACTCAGAACTTAAACATGGCCACTTTTACTGTGTGTCTTAAATTGCTCTTTTGGTTGTAAGTACTTTGAAACAGAATTTTCATTTAATACAAGAATAACAAAAGGTCGAAAGCAGTACCTGGATCCATATTCAGTCAAAGAAACATGCATGTATAACTGAATTGTGTACATATTCACCTCTAATGCTTTTAAAATTTGTAAGCTGGCACACTTTAAATAGTTTACAGTTGTTGAAATAAACATTTTCTCCCACTGATTATGTAACCCACATAGGAGGTCCTTCTACCTACTAAAATTGGAGCAAAGTACGACTAATCCTCCCTCTAAACATATCAATTAAAAATTGCTGAATATATTTTTATGTGAATGGATATTTGCGGCGTCTATTGTTTCTAGTTAAATAGTTTACGACTGTCTAACGAGATACAAGGACGTTGCCAAGCGAGGAAGGTTATCCATGTTTGTCCCTTACAGAAACTCTCTCGCAGAGATTTTCGAATAGTAAAATTATTTTCCAATCAAAACGCGAGTATTTTTTAAATTCGATTATTATAGAGACCTAGATAGTATTACATAAATTATAAAAAATACAGTTTTCTATTTTTATAAATTTTCTGGTTTCAGGCTTTTATCTTTCTTAAAACAGTTTTTAATTTTTTACTCAGAAGTAAAGCAAACTACCGCATAGAACTATATAAATAAACGTCCGCTGATAAAATATAGGCTCGGCAAAAAATTTTAATCGAATTTTGATTAGTAGTTCAAAATTTATTGTCGATTGAATATTGAGTACTCCGTCGACATCGTACCATTCCATGCCCCTTAAGACTCCACGTTGGTGGGAGACGAGAGGTCTGACCTTGAAACCCTGAATCCTAGGGCTCAATACAAATTGAAAAGGTAAACAAGATTATTGCAAATGCAAGGGTAGCTATAGGACAACTAGAACTAATTTTCATAAAGAAATTCAAAAATAAAATTATTTTTTTTACTCTCGTTTATTAATGTGAACAACACATTCTCAATTTTTATATATATAAATAATATCCTTAATTGAATACACAATAGAATATAGAATTTTCAATAACAAATAACTAGAAAAAGTTTCAGGTACAACAAACGCCAACAAGGCAAAAAAAAAAAAACAAGCATACTACAATGAATTGTATGCAATATGGTAATGTGTACATTATTGCAATAGCAACCTCAAGAAAAACAAAGTATAATCAAGGTTTGATTTAACTTTTCCAGACATCTTTCTCAAGTACATATTGACTTTAAATAAGCTCCCTAACGGATATACAAATCAATTCTCAAGCAACTTGGAACATATAAGAATCTGTTACTAGCCCGAATAAACACCGAGAGAAAACACACTCAACGTGGGTTTAAGACTTCTGAAATGACAGGCTGCAAACATACCCCCGCAAGCTATGCAGACCAAACCACCAGCCAAGAAACGGAGCGAACAACCTTTATTTGTGGCCCCGTGAGCACGAGACAAGCACTCTTAATTTTGCATGACCGCACAGTCAACCATAAATCCCTTTATACATAACATAGAACCTTCGTCGGACATAGTAACGGACTACTCCAAACTTAAATGAAACACATAACTTAGCCCTGTGCCTGGCGCCAGTATTTATACCAGCTCTGCCACCTCCATTGAGATTCTTGACCAATGGTGAAGCATCTCGAGTGTTCTCGGAAAAGGTCGTAGAAATCGCAGCGCCAAGGCGGACATGCGCCAACACCGTGAAACACAACCGCAGTTGGCAATCCTGGAGAGCGTCGCTCCCGTCCTGATGACGTCAAAGGGGCTCGCCAAATCAGCAAACAGGCGGGCGTTCAAAACAGCTCCGAGCTTCGGTAATCTTCGACAAGCTCCGACACGGGGTTCACACTGGCCACACCAAGCCAATGAGCGCCGGGCGCACCGACATCATCTCAACCAAACAGTATTAGCGAAGGCGTGGAGAACATCAGCAAGCATACCCCGCGTATTTTTCTGCATGAAGTGTTGAAGCTACGAAGAGAATATCGGGGCGGCCATGCTGATATAGCGATCGTTCCTCGCCGTGCCTCAGCCATGTATGCAACAGCAAGGTAGGAATAGAATCCAAGCACGCAGATTCCCCCTCAGCTGATGCAAAGTGTAGAAAACAGGCGTAAAATATTAACATTAATTGCAGAAATTAATGCAGGCGTACAACTGGCAGTTTTATAGGCTGACTTGACCTCTCGGCCACCGCGAACCCAGAAAAAAACGATGGACATAAAGATAATGTAAACCAAGAAGTTAGTTCATATGTTGCACGTTGCATGTCCAAGATAAGGGTTAATATTTAAACAGGCATACCGCCAACAAAACCGAAACATTAACAAATAAAGAAAATTATCTCCTTTCATTTCCACAATTTCGAACACTGGTCAAGTAATTTCAATTATAGTAACTGAAGCCAGAACGAAGACGATAATGTTTTGCTTCTCAGACTTATCAAGACTGTAAATAAATTTTCTCTTCGGAGGAAAGTTGTTTTTTAAGCTTAATTTGTATATTTTGCTACGGAGCAGGAAGATGTAAACAGCACACATCCGAGAGGAGAAATTCTACTTAGTACTGCAAGGCCGATATCAAGATCTTCCACAAATTTCTGCAGCTACACGGACACATCTACCAATCATTCTTTAAGTCTACTGCGGCGTACCTTCTGCTTCTGGATATTTACTTCTACACTTACCTAACAATACGCCAAATGGTGCTGCCTGACTTATTGATACACCGCACCCATTCGTCAGGCACACGCAAAGATTTTACAAGCCCTTGTTGTAGCAATCATAAATGTGTAAATCATGTGATAGGCATGAACTCTGATATTACAATGTACAAGTACACTTTTTTTTCGTGAATGTACTGTAAATAATAATCACTTGGTTGTGGTGATGTATCTGAGTGTGTTTACTAAGCGGGCTAGTTAAATAAAGTAACGTGCGTACAACTGTCGGAAATTACGGCTATTTAACAGTAATTTCATTACGATGTGTTAAATATGTCAAATTCATTCCCTAAATAAATACTCCCTGGATCGTGTCTAGGCAATGTTAAAGTTTATTAAACAACCATTATTTCAAAGCTCGTGCGAGGCGCTGAATTGGATCAATACTGGTTATTAAGGAAGTGCTCTGTTTTAATATATAACGCTATATTTTTTCCAGTAGCTAATCAAAACATTCAACATTCATCCTAAATGCTGTGAATAATCATTGTTCACCATCCCAAAACTCATTATGTTTGTGGCTGGACACTCCTTTAAGAATGCTTGACATGATGATATAACATGCCCATAGCTTTCTGCGTTAGTTTCTGTTAAAAAACAAAATTTACACAATGTATTATCGTAAGATGACGTGGCAGCAGCCTCTCCGATAACTCATCTGTACGAGATTCACTGATGACCCAGAAATTGCATACAATAATTTTGAGATTTAGGTGGGTTGTGCGCCCATGTACTTTTTTTTTATTCTGGAACAAAATTGCCTTGTCTTAAATGGATAGCTATACTAGCAATTTTCGTCCGCGAGAAAATATGCTTAAAATATTAGTGGAGAACCTGATAGTACACCAGTACGCAACGTTCTTTCGATGCTATTTATAAGCAGGCATCACTGCCGTACGTTGAGTAGTTTAGAATAGACTTGTATCGGCCCAACTATGTCCACTACTCGGATGTTTGAAAAGACGGCCACCTGAATATTGAATCACAAACGAGCCCTTACTCCTTATTGTGCATACGAGTGAGAGATTTCGGTCAGAACTTAACATCGAGGTCTTCAGCGCTGGTGAGGGGTGACATGAGGTGAGAATGGAGCGGCGCCGGAATGAAGGGGTGGGGGAAACGGAAGATCCCCAAGAAAATCCGCCGACTAGCAGCATCGTCCGGCACGATTCCCACCTGCAAACATCTGGGGACCGATCCCACCGGGAATCGATCCCGGATACGCCTTGGTGGGTCTGACCCCTCGAGAATGCTAGTTACTAAATGTCTTCACTGTAGCTGAAAGCTACCTCTGTAATAAGACTCTCCTCGTCAGACGCAGTGTCCGTGTTTGTGAAAGGCTGAACAGGAAATGAAAACAGTTTGCTGTGGCGTGTGCTGGAAACGTTCACAAGTTGTGTGCACTAGTGTTCGGCTTGGTGTATGTGGACCTTCCAAAGGTGTTCTCATTCTGACACAATATCAGTCAACAATATTTAAAACCCTCTGAATGCAGCATGCAATTCTGATAACGTACAGAAAAATACTATAGGCGGTTCGGCATACAGCGAGTTCTCAGAAAAACCCTGCTAAAGTTTTATTTTCGGCTGATTCGTATCTTTCCGCGCGTAAGGGCTAACATCTCTGGACACGTCACTTAATGTTTGCTCGTGTAATTTAAACTGTGCAGTCGGTAGGAATCAATATACTGTCATTAAAAAAAGTTTATTAATTATATAAAATACAATTATGTCAATTTACGTTGATTATGTTTCTGAATTTTTGCATTCAAACGGAAAAACACATGGAACTATATTGAGTAATTTCGCTGCCAACCATACAAGCTGAAAGGTAACTATTGTTAATGTTGAATTATCTGCAGTAACGGCTAGTGATGTTTCTCAAATGTTAAATTTTCGGTGCTCACTTTATCCCGACCGACCACTACCTGGGTTATTGTTAAGGTTGTGAGGAGCTTGTCCGTAACAGCATTTTGGGAGAGTTCGCATGCTATATTGAATATCACTATATATACCAGCTCATCCACCTTTCACTCGCCCTCCGCCCTTCTGGCTCCAGCTACCATACACCTGCAAAATCCACGACAGTACGTCCTTGCGACAGGAAGCTGAGCTCTGCCACGAAACATTTTTAGCGAACATCAAACGAGTATGATAAAATTATCCTCTAGAAAAGTGGGTCTATGATATAATCTTATTGAGTACTGCTATTCGTAGGATCCTTTAAAAAAAAAGAAATTGAGAGATAAATATTCCAGGGGATGTACGGGAAGGGAGGGGGGAGAGTTAGGAGAGGAAAGTTGGCGGAGGCGGGCGGATGTCATCTTAGCTCGTGGCTGCAGGAAGAGAGGGGAATATTCATTCACTAGCCCGAACCTAAAATATCTGCTGGTGTGTGGCCCACGGCACAGGAGCGAGTACCCAGGCACATGAGAGCCGGCTAGATTCCCGCTGTAGCCTGCTTCATACCTACACTGTCAACCACGTTTACAACATATCAGTTATTCATTATTTAACTATGCACACCAATGTTGCTACGACTAAAGGGCTACAAACATTTCTTTGCTAAACTCTAACGCATATATGTATTTACGAGAATGCTGGTGATAACTTACGCGTTTGAAGTAAGAGTAAACATAAACAGACCCCAGCAAATATTCCTCATTATGTTTGCATTTTATTATGTCACAGTGTTTGCGTTAGCATACTTATATTATTAAAACAGTATCTACATATTTCACAATATTGTTTTATAGTGACTTCTTGAAAATGCTGTTACTTCGAATAAATTACATATGAACGTCCATTTTTGGTCAGCATAGTTTGTTTTTTTGAAAACATCTTCTGGGCGAAATATTGTTGGAATCACTGATGTATCCCGAGGAAGCTTCAGACTTACTTCTTAACGGAATCAGACGAACATTATTAAATTATGATGAATTCATAACATTAAGGTTCCTTTATTATATAATCATTTAAAAAAGGCTATTCGCAAATGCATGGTAGTGAAATATTTCTAAGCCAACAGCTACTCCCAATATAGTAATGATGATTTACGACAATATTAAAATTCAAAATCAATTTTGTAAATTAAGTAAATGCCCTTATACGTACAGTAATTATTTAAATTTTTTTATAATTCTGCTCATGCATGTCAGATGAAGAAATTTCTTCCAAAATACAAACAATTCTAAAATTAATTATTTTTTAAATTATCAATCAAAGTAATTTACTAACGGAAAGAGTATTACAACAAGATTTCATAAGATTTCATATATATATATAACTTACCATAGTTCATTGTCTATTACCGTAAGTAATTTTGAAGAGAAAACAAAACACCATAGCTCTCGAAGGGTTCGTAGTTATCTAGGATTCATCGAAAATATGTTATATATGCATTTTAACATGTTTCGATTAGTTCTGTTAAACATTATTGTGTAACAAAAGTTGTTATCTAAAAGTTAATGTAGATGTAGTATAAAACAATAATATCGGTCTGTCAAGTGTCAGGGGTGAGCCAGGTTAGGTATTACGCGTCTATTGCTCGTTAAAGCTAATATTTAATTTTATTTTTGACCCTTTTAAATATCACGTTAGTGCATACAGGTGGTTCACGATAAGTGAACACGTTTGAAGACTATCTTGTCTACAATAATTAGAAAAAAATAACATGTACATTGACCTCAGCTGTTAACCTTCAGTACGGCACAAACTATGCAATTTGATTGTTGATTACGTGGCATTGTTTACATTTTAAAAAAAAGCAGGAAAACTATAATTAATCTGAAATGTAAAAAAGTTTTCAAAAGTTCTCACTTTATCCCGAACCACCTATAGTTGTCACCAAGTGTTAAAATAACCAAGCTGCAGGTTGAGCTTCTTGATTATGATGTTGATGACGATGACGATGATGATGATGATGACGACGATGACGATGACGATGATGACGATGACGAT